>JAUMHL010000004.1:3927580-3977454 GCA_032362345.1 Sandelia bainsii
TTTCTACAATATTCTGTATATATTTATATAATGTGTAAGGTCTTAAACCTTACACTGTAAAGTGCCTTGAGATGACTCATGTTGTGATTTGCCGCTATATAAATAAAGTTGAATTGAATTGAATTGAATTAATATATTTAAAGAAAAGCCATTTTTCTACTGACATGGATCTATATTCAAATGATCAGAAATACTTTATACATAGCTTTCCCAAAAACACTTTGGAAGACTACATCAGGTTACAAGCTTTGTGGTTCCTCAGACTTAATCAGTCCCTTGCACCGAAAGAAGGCATCCTGGCATGGTGCACGTCCTAGGAAGGTTTCCAGCATGTCCATTCCATCTACAGAGCCACCAGCTTCCAGAATCACCCTTCTGTACTCTTTTCCAACCTGTGTTAAGGCACACATGTGATAACTGAGACAAAAAGTCTGACCAGTTATTACAAATAATAATAAAGGTAGAGGTGACTGACCCACCTTTGGATTCATAATGCCTTCCTTTTTAAAACAGCTGAAAAAAATGTCCATGGAGTAGACTTCACTCCACAGATAGCTATAGTACTGACCATCATACCCTCCAACCAAGTGACTGAAACTGGCTGTCATATTGGTACCTGCAGAGAACAAATCTTTGTTATGCATTTCCTTGAACATATGCCACGTAGCCTAGATTCACCTTCTGCTGCTAAAACCTACAACTGACCTGGTGTTGCAGGAACACCTAGGATATCCTGGCAGTGCTTTGCAAACACCTCAGCTGTCTCTGCATGAGGACTGGTGTGTAGCGACTGGTCCACTTTACTGAGGACTAACTG
The DNA here is from genome assembly GCA_032362345.1 of Sandelia bainsii. NCBI lineage: Eukaryota > Metazoa > Chordata > Actinopteri > Anabantiformes > Anabantidae > Sandelia > Sandelia bainsii. The sequence continues at coordinate 3,928,398 of JAUMHL010000004.1, forward strand.
ACGCAGGTTCATCAGTCCTGAATGGGAAAACAAGTCAACACATAAAAGACTCTTTATTTCTGCAAAGGTGTAAGAGAGTATGTGGTTTCTGACCTGTGTTGGCCACTCTGGAGACAATGAGCTTGTCAAGCAGGTCGTCTGGGATTGGGGTGCCATCCTTGTAGTGGCGAGACATTCTTTTCAGAGGCTCTTTTTCCCAAACCCAGTTCTCAAGCATCTGGGAGGGCACCTCTACAAAGTCTGTCTCCACCAGGGTGCCACTGAATTCTGAAAAAGTGGTCTGACACATACACAGGAAAAAGTTCAAACTTCATTCTAAATTTAATATACAACAGTATCCAAACGTCTGATGCTGTACATCCCATACCTTAGAGCAGATTTCATGCATAACATGACCAAACTCATGGAAATAAGTCTCTACTTCATGGTGTTGGAGGAGAGAGGGCCAACTTTTACTGGGCTTGGTGAAGTTGGCCACCATAGCTGCAACTGGAAGCCTGCGTTTTCCATCAGGTCCTCTGCAGCCAGGCTTGAGTCCGAAGCAGGCTGCATGGCCATACTTTCCTTCCCTGGTGGAAGACAAGGTTGTAAATGTGACATAACATGGCTGAAATTTGAACATTAAAACAAATTGGCATCATAATGATCAAAAGCTCTAGTCACAGATAGCTTCAATCTGCTTAAATTTTTTCTATTATGCCAGATAAACAGATCTTACATACACCTTTATGCATGGAAGGTTTGAGAATGTTCTCTTGTCTCTATAAAAAGTGACACATCTCCTACCTTGGATGTAAGTCTAGGTAGAACTGGCCAATCTCCTCCCCTGTTTCAGCATCGTGGGCTGAATAAAGCTTGACATTTTCATGCCACACACGAGCATGTTCTACCTCAGTGAATGTGAGACCTAGCAGCTCTTCATAAATACCAAACAGTCCTTCTGTCACCACGTCAAGTGGGAAATACTCAATTAATTTGTCTTTGTTCACAGCAAATTTGCACTGCTCCACTTGATTCATGTAGTAGGGCAGGTCCCAGGCGTTGATCTGTCCATCAAACTGGTAGCCCTTCATCAAGCACTCTCTTTTCTTTAGTGCAAGAATATATTTCCTCTCCTTGCTTCCAATGGGCATCAGTGTTTCAGAGAATTTATCTGTAAGATGTGCAGAGTGGGGAAAAAAGTCTCCATGATCACATAGTTGACTTACTGTACTTTCTTTCCTCTGAATTTAATCTAATATTTTTCTCTCTCACTAATCTGTTTTGAATCTAAAGCAATTACATTTTGTACACTTTGTATCTAAACTCTGTAAGTCATAACCATGACTCCCACACACATTTGCATAATAACAAGATACTGACCACACACATATTCAGTCCCTTTATACTGTAATATATGACCATGTCTGCCACCTGCCTTCAGGAGCCATAAATCACTGTATGTTACACTACATACAAGCGGCATGTAGTGCAACATACACTACATTACATGCCACAGGCATTGGTGTCACATTTCTCTCTTCTAGTCTACGTCTAGTCTCCCACCAGCTGTCCGCTACAGTTTATTTTTCTACTGCAAAGCCGTTATCAGATGGTTTGTGCTGCATGTCTGAATGCATGTGTGTTCAGGAGCGCTGAGGTGTCAAAGGAGGTCATCATACCCAGGAACTCGGACACATTGCTTGCATTCTTGGCCATGTTAATCTCCAGCACATAGTTTGCATGGTTACTGTAACCAAGTAGGTTTGCGACTTTTGCTCTCAGTTGTATCAGCTGTTTGAGGATTGCTGTGTTTACCTGGAAAAAAAGATACATTTAGAATACTTAAGATTTCAGAACTGGTTGATTTAGTTAGTGTTTAGTGGGTCCCACATTAGCACACACCTCTTGGCAGCTACTTAAATACTGTGCGCAGAAACAGCAGAACAGGAAAGTAGTAAAGAAACTAGTGTGTCTTTTCAAAGTGTAGCCAAATAAAACTGTACTGTTCGAATAAAGAAGTCAGTCAATAATGGCCTTTTTGTTCACAAGCAACCATCATTTCATTTCATTTTGGCATGGTATGAGTAATTTTCCACTCACCAGCATGGCGCGAAAAGAGCTCCATAAGTGCTCCATTTATTCCCTATTTTTAATCAACACTCACTTGTATTGATAACCTCCATTTAACATGTGTTTTTTTCCTGTGACTTCTTCACCATGAAGTCTACCTTGTGTTTCTTCATATTGTAACATTTCCTGCAGCTAGTGATACAGCTCAAGCACTCCTGCAGTAAAGTGAACATTAAACACTGAGGCTGATGCCAAAGAGACTAAAAGTCTATCAGTCAAACTACTCCACAGAGGTAATTACAGAATGTAAGTGCACTCAATGGCTATTGCTGAAAAATACCAACCAGAAAAAGTACAAAAATGAAGGTTATTTTTATGACATTTTACTATAAGCTTTGTGCTTGTAAATGACATTATTTCTGCAGATAATGCTTAGATATGTATATGCATCAACTGTAGCACAAAACAAATAAGATTTGCACAGATTCCCGTTACCTCTTTACACCTGCTGTGAAAAGCTGCTTCCATCTTCCTCCTGGTCTCAGGATTGTGACACCTCTTCATCAGGGGGTAGTAATGGGGATATTCAAGTGTCACCTTATACTGCCCATCTGCCATCTCCTCCAGTCCACTGAGATAGCTATCAGCTAGCCCACCTTAGAAGAAGAGGACAACAACATAAGTGATGTAGTCAAAGTATATTCATAACAGCAGACAGTCATTCACACTGAGTTTAATGCAAATAAGCTCACCCAATTCATGCTCCGAGAAAACAAGAAATGTATTATCTTCATTCAGATTCTTGTTAAACTCTATGGAGAGTTCACTAATGAGCTTGGATGTTCTTTTTATTTCCTGGAGAAAGAAAGAAAGCATAACAAGAAGCTCAAGTCAGAAAAATTACACCTGATTTCAAAGATGTGGCATAAATGGAGTTATTATTTATGAGTTACATTTACTTTTATTCCAATATGAATGGCTGTGGCATTAATAATCAGATCAGATATTGTTTTACCTCTTGTATATCTTTAGACAGGTGCAGCCCTTTCCGCTTGCCTAATGTAACAAGTCTGTCTAAGAATCTCTTTTCTTCAGGTGAAAGGTCGTCTTGGACCTTTTTCTGTCAAAAAACAACAAAATAAACACACATGTTAACATAGGCAGCATGGCTAGGCCTTTTTAATCACATGTTCAATCATATGTTGTATGTGGGTCAGCCAGTCCTGCATGCGATGACATATGGCTTTGGCTTCCACCGATGAGATCAGATTACATTTCTTTCCGAGGCTAAATAAGAACCAGTGACGGGGTCAAATCAAGGTAAGATATTCTAGATCCTAATATAAACAAGCTGACATTAAAAAAAAACTACTGTGATTAAAAATCATCAAATCTTCACACATATACCTTTAACAGTTAAGACTACTCTAGGACCTCATCTATTGTCTTAGTTGACTACAAGCCAGATTAAAGTATAGTTTTCAACTTCCACCTCCCTCATGTTGTAAATATTGAAGTGGATGCAACATGCAGCGTACCTGCAAGGCAGTGACACGCTTGAACACATCTTCTCTCATGCTTATTTCTACATCAAACTCAGACAGTTTCTTGTCTGCCTCTGTGCTCGCTGATCGAACCTCCTTAGAAGGACAAACATACTGGGGGAAGTCTAGAACATGACGTGACGCTAAAGGAGAAGAATAAACACGAAGGTCTCAGTGAATGTTAACTGTGAAAGACTAGAAATGCTAGAAATGTTCAGAAACAATAAGGCTGGGGCCTTTCAAATTTTCTTGTCAACAAATCCTATGAAAAGTTCAAAACCAACAAGAGGTGCTCCCGCTGAAGGTATAAATCTTTAAAAACAACTAACTGATATGTATCTGTACTTTTATTGTCCTGTTGCTGGTGACTATTTTCTGCGGCGTATGAATACACATTTGGTGCTCTGATATTTTGACTTAAAAGAAACTACACTGACTGTTCATCATCACAATGACATGTTATCTAGTGCAACTGTGTGGTTTAATAGTTTCTGAACAACAGTGGAGCTTGCAGATGAATGACAATAACAAAACAAACATTACCATACGTTTCCTTTAAAGACTTACATGCATAATCCAGCTTGGCATTAGCCAAGGCTTTCAGGGTGTTTTCAACAGATACATCTTCTATGTTTAGAGATCCAATGTCATCATAGACCTTCTTTACTCTGTTAATCAAGCTGTCTGTCATGGTCCTAATCTCATCTGGAGACAGGTCCCATTTCAGTGTGTTTCTCTTATTTCCAGCCTGACAGCGGTCTCTGTCAGATACCACCGGCCCATTGTGGATGGTCATTCTCAGGAGGCGTTTAGAGACGCTGTAAAAATCATTACACATTCCAGTTTAACTTCAAAGTAAAAAAGTATTACATTTCCCATTAAAACTGAGTGACTGAACTTAACAGGTGGTACTAATATTGGGCAATAAATTCTTCAAAGTAACATTTGTGACTTAATCTATGGTTATTAGGAGGACATGTGTATGAACTGTATTAAACGTCCCTTTTTCCTATATTAAAATATCTCTGTGATTCTAGCTAAAAAACTCCTCCAGATTATGTCATGTGGACAAGTCTTCCTGTTCAGATAATGCCATCTGGAGGAGTTCCTGAGGAGCAAGTCGACAATGACTACAGAGTACTCAGAATGAGCATCTAAAGCTGAAAACCTCCATATGAAGTCATCTGGAGGAGTTTTTTTTTTTTGAAGCACAGAGATATTTTAATATAGAAGGCAGATGGAAGCTTAATACCATTCATATACATGTACTCCTCAAAACAGAAACATAGGAAACAAATAAAAACACAGAAAACATTCTTAACAACATGCTCTGCATTTTTATCAACATTTTTCAAGTCAGTTACACAACATGACAGAGGAATGAGGGAAAAAATACATTCAAAGAGTGGAATAATTTGAAATGCAATGTCTAATCGTAGGCAACACTTACAAACAGCTCAGTTATTTTAAAGTGCTCAAGAGCTTTAAAAGATTAATAGGTGCAGGTGTAAATAAAATTAACAGAAATTAGGAAATCAAAGAGTAATCTGTTAAAACAGACTGAACACAGGTGCATTTATAGCTACTGGAGCATACCTGAAAAGCGTTTTGTAGACTACAACTCTTAACGCACACATGCCAGCGGTTTCATGCGGGGGTTTTTTTTACGTGCAAAAAAAACACTTTCTTCTCCTCTTACTGTAGCTCAGTCCCAGCTGCTGCAAAGGAAATAAACCATCTCCTATTCCCCACTCCCTCTCTCTTGCATGTGCAATGCTTCTTATTTCCGCTGTAAACGCGCATGCGCCGAGAAGGAGGAGGACGGGATCAATCTGACACACTGAGTCCTCATGACGCGGTAGCTGGAGACAGCTGGAGAAGAGCTCAGGTAGGTGGGCGGGGGGCACTTAATAGCATCTTTTGACACAATGCTATTTATAAATTGGCTTCATGGTGTTTGCAGAGATCGGAGATTGTCCTTTTTTCTTCTTCTAATTTTTACTGCCTCTTTAAAAGAGGATTGTGATTCTTTGAGCCACCATCACACAAGCTGCACAAGCGAGCCTGGTGCGGACGATCAGTGACGATAAGCTTTTAGAAATTAGACCCAGCTGCAAGTGTCAGTTGTTTTATTAGCTTTAATATAGAGCATTTGTAAAAATATGACTCCTACATGTTGAATAAAATATCCCTCTCGTCTCCCATTATGGTATTACATCACAGCTTCTGCATCACTGCGTTTACGTGTGTCAACACACGGGAGGAGTAGCTGTGCAAGACCTAAATGAACATAACAACGCATGGTATCAGCACGTGATGGAAATAAGAGGCATTGTCTGCAAATCATTTTAAATTACAGTAGATTTGGTGACTTTTTTTGTGGAACTTCCTTTGTCAGACATCTAAATGGAGAAAACATAAACTGCAACAGTAGCCTGTCTTTTATTTTAATAGAGCAATACATTTTTTCTTATAAGCAATTTTGCTTAAATCCTCCGCCAAATGTGCCACCAGTTTGTGGGCAAATATTTATTGTTGGGCCTGTTTAACACTACGTTATTTGAAAGAATGTTAGAATTATATTGTTAAAATTGCAATTAATGCATTAAAATAAATGTAATTAATTTAATTACATACAATCATGTGGGGCCTGTGGGCAGGTACCACATTTCCAGGTCTGATAATCCAGCCCTGGATATTGACTATAAACATAAAAACCCAGGACTAGGTGTACAGCTATACATGTAGGTTGTAGGTGTAAAGTTCAGCACAAAGTGAGATGTCACAAATTCCAAACAATACTTATTGCACCATTATTGCATGAAAAAATTTTCTCCATCAGCTTCTTGCTACAAGTCAGTAGAGTCTTTTGTAAATACATTGCTATGAGTGTTATAGAAAAATCTGGGGATGCAGGGCTCTGAAAAAGAGACCACTGCAGTAACCTCCATGAATTCCTGTTGCTCAGCATTAAGAAATTAAGTCACTATAAGTGATGATGTTATTAGCTAACACTTTATTGATTGTTAATTCATGGTTACTGCATTGATGATTTTACAGCTTATGCAGCTTTACGGCTTATTTCTAAGACTTCACTCAGTCACTGTGAGAAGAAAACAGCACGTATCTTGATAGAACTATTAGACTACGTAATGTATATTTTTATAAAATGTTATATTTTGCCTTGTGTTTTGTGTTGTTATGATGAAAAATGAGCAAACGAGCAGTTTACACTGTAACGACAGAAAAACTGTGTATTAATGTTGTGTGAGGGATGTGATTGATGTTTTGCATTATCATAAAGTATCACCTAATTAATCACTGTAATAATATAACTTGGGTGGGCAGGTGCCTCTCTGTTTCCCTCCAAATAACTTTCCTGTGCCCATCAGTTTCCAGGTAAAAATGGCAGTGGAGAAGCGCCTGGCTTACTCTATTGTGCAGTTCCTACGAGATCAAACGCACTGTGGAGCTTTGAATTCTGATGAGCAGGAGAGCCTCGAAGGTAGGTGGGCTCATTGCCCATTTATAGTTTAGAAAGCACCTTTATAAATATAGGACACGCTGCTCTTGTCCTGTCAGTGTCAGAATGAACTTAATAAATGATATAAGGTTTGGTCGTCTAAAATAAAAAACACACATTATTAGAAGTCAAGGTAACATGCAGCATGTGTGGCATTTCATCCAAAGTGATGGACAGCACAGTTAAAATTTCTCACCGTGGTAATACCGTTAACTCCCACACCAATTGTTTAGCAGTTATGTTAAAATCTCACACACGTAATTTATCTCAACATTATCTTGTCATATTTTACTGATCCTCCACTACAGTTGCGATACAGTGTTTGGAGACCACCTTTAAGATTAGCTCCAGTGACTGCCATCTTGCTGTGCCACAGCCTCTGAGAGAGATATTCCTGAATTCCCTGCTCAAGGTGGGTACTGAACAATCCATGGGAGAAAAACTGTGACAAATGAAGGAATATAAATATATTATCATTCAATATTGTTCATATAAATTAATAATGGGATGGAAATGGAACAGTAGCAAGTTTGTAGACTCTTTAGAATTTTTTCTATTTCTGCGTAATTATGTCCTAAAATGTAAACAGATTTTCATGCAGTTCTAAAACTGGATAAAGGCAGCCCAGTTAAACAAATATTATGCTTAATCATTTACCTGTTGCAGACAATTATCCATTCTTAAATATTTGGCTGTGGCAAAAGTATGTGAACCCATGCCTTCAGTAACTTGCTTGTACAACTCAGAATTTATAGCTCCATCAATGATGGTAAGTCTTCCTGGTCCAGGGGCTGCAAAGCAGGCCCAAATCATGATGCTGCCACCACCAAGTTTCACAGATAGGATAATTTTTTTATGCTGGAACACAGAGATTGGTTATTACCAAACAAACCGCTTCTCATTTAAGCTGTTTGGCAAATAGAGATATTAGCAAGTGAGGCCTTTAGTTGTGCCAAGACGTTAGTTTTTAGCTCTTGGTGTGATCTTTTTTAGTCAGTCAGTCTCGTGGAGGGTAACAGTGGTAATGAATGTTGTCCTTTTGTAGCCCTTTCCAGTCTGGTGAGCATCAACAGCTCTTCTACTGAGATCTTTGGAAATCTCCTTTGGTCAAGCCTTGACACAATTTTACTAACCTGTGTTGTCAAAATCAGACTTTGATAGTGAAGACCCAGATTTATCTTCTTTAAATAATGTAGGGACTTCCAGACTTGCCTGACTGTCATGAAAAACTGGATTCTAATGTTATCTTCATATCAATTGATAATCCTAGAGGTTCACGTACTTTTCACACAAATATTTAAAATTATTTTAAACAAAAAATCAATGAAAAAGTGTAATGTTTCTGTCTTGTTTGTTTAACTGGGTTTCATTTACTTGCGTGAAAATCTGATCGCATCTTAAGTCAAATCTAAACAGAAATAGAGAAACTTCTAAGGAGTTCACAGACTTTCAAGCACCACTGTAAATTGCATTATAACACTATTCACCTTTCTTGTGATGTTTTTAATTTGTGAAACATGGATTAAGAAAAATAATTCGAATATATCCCATAAAGGCGTGTAAGTGCATGCTGTCTCACTGCCATGGGTTTACTGTCCATTACTGGCATTAATGCTGTTAATTACACATGTAATTTCTCTCCTGTCAAGTCAAAATGTACACTACAAGAAAGGTGTTTTGGCTGCTACACAGTCACTGTTTCTTCTCAGTTAACTTTGAAGTAAATAATATCTGTAACTCACCTTTAAATAGAATGACAACATAACCATACCAGAGACCTCTCCATCTCCTGAAGAAATTGAGCGAGCAGAGCAATTAAAAAATGAAGGTAATGTAAAAACTCTTAATTAACTTCTTACCTAACAGAAATGTTGGCATATCGTAGCAGGCAAAACACACATGTACTTAAACATAATTAATTCTACTTAGGTATGTAATAGTCTTTTGAGGACTAGAGTGCAGAGAACAGAGAAGGTACGGTTGCATAAAAGTTGATCTATGCAGTACTAAATACGTACTTTTACAGTTTCTTGTGTACACTATGATTAGAAAGTTCAGAAATGTAGTATGGAGCTCTGTAGCTCCAAAAACAGACATATATGTCTTGTTATTATTCAAGCATTCTGGTTTCTATACTGATCTCAAGTATTTAAAACTTGAACACTAAAACACAAAATTAAGGCAACTCTTGTTAATTTATTTATTGTAGAGTCATAAAAAAAAAAAAGCTTCTACAGTGTGCTTTACCTTTCCTACATACAGTACATATACAGTAGTACTGTAAATATCTTTCATTTTCGATAGTTGGTTGATCAAAAAAGCTATTTGAAGATATCACTTTGGGTTTTTATGATTATGATTTTAATTTTACTATTCTAAAGACCAAACAACTAACCAATAAACTGAGAAAATAAGAATATGGTTAATAGATAATAAATATAATTGTTAGTTGCAGCATCTGGCCAAAGTTGAATTTATTCTGAACATTACTTATAATGACAAAAGTCTAAGCTACTTTAGTGATATATTTGATCTGGTGTTGCAATCACAACCGTAATTCTGCTTAAACAAAAATAGTCACATCTTTTATTTTCAGGGAACAATCACATGAAGGAAGAGAACTACAGATGTGCGGTGGAGTGCTACACAAAGGCCATTGAACTGGACCTAAGAAACGCTGTGTACTACTGCAATAGGTATTTACAACAAGCAACACGATTTCGCACTCTCTTTGTTTTGCACCTACTTTTGTACTGTGGTTCACAGATTTTATTATAAGAGAAGACAGCAGACAAGCTGAGCTGAGTAGCCGATGACAATGTTTTTACTGGGCTAGATAATGCTAGGGAATTAAATTGTACTAATGTGAACATAAAAACGCAACTTATAAAGGTAAGGATGTGGTCTGGATTTAACACTATGCAGGGCTGCAGCTCACAGTAAATTGGGAAATTACACAGAGGCAACTGGTGACTGTGAGAGAGCCATTGGGATTGATCCTACCTACAGTAAAGCTTATGGACGGATGGGGTGAGTTTAATGTAATTTACTATTACAACAATATTTATTAAGCTTTTCTCTGTTTGGAAATCTGTCATAACTTACTATATGTCTGTCCCTCTCCTTTCTTTGGCTCCAGGCTGGCTTTGACAGCCATGAACAAGTACCCAGAGGCAATTTCCTATTTCAAGAAAGCTTTGGTATTAGACCCCGAGAACGATACCTACAAATCCAACCTGAAGATTGCAGAGCAGAAACACAAAGAGGCGACCAGTCCAGTAAGTTAAACAAGATGTATTTTCCTGTTAGCTCTTATTTTAAGTAATACAGTGTATGTATATTGCATTAAAGCTCACACATGTTATTATCATTACATCATCATGATTGTTTTGACCTTTCTCTATCTGTGAATGTTTCCCACAGATAGCTGCTGGATTGGGATTTGACATGGCTAGTTTAATTAACAACCCTGCCTTCATCAGCATGGTAAGAGGATGATAACTGTGTATATAAAGCAGCAGAGGTTATCAGCTGCTCAGTTAGGTTACCAGTGTCCTGGAGACAGGTGTCTTATTCTTGTTTTGCCTCTGGCAGGCCTTTCCCTAATTAGTCCCATGAGTGGCAGTTAGCCCATTATTCAACTAGGGTTATTGTCTAGTGGAAAGTACCTTGTACACCCCTGACTTTCAAAAATGATGATGACATATAGAAATGTCTGCCAGGTCAGTGTGCCAAGAGTTTTATTGCAGCAACAGTGAGAAGATGCATCTAAATCAGATAGTTGTGTTTGTGCATTCAGTACCTACAGCACTAGATCATGCATTGTTGAGCTCATAAAACTGTCAGCGTAATCAGAAATGAATTGTCCTGTTGGTAGATTGTATGTGGCACCGTGGGGTTTCAGCTTGATTTCTGTTTGCAGGCTGCAAGCGTGATGCAGAACCAGCAAGTGCAACAGCTGTGAGTGTCAAAGATGAATTGACTGCATTTAGTGTTGCTTAAAAGTATAGTGCGATGTGCAGTAGTGTAACTCACTGTCATTGTGTGGTCAGTATGTCAGGAATGATGTCTAATGCGGTTGGGGGTCCTGCAGCAGGAGTAGGAGGACTGTCAGACCTTTCCAGCTTGATTGAAGCGTAAGTACACTTGACTCACAATCAGAAGCATTGTTTATGTTGTATCTGTGTTTGTGTATCTATTATTTATAGGTAAAGATGTTTAAGGAATAATTTCTGAAAATTCTTACTACTCTCATGTCTTTAAGGTTGATATGAAGCCACAAAAACTGAATTTTACAACAGTCTCTTGTGGTTTCAGGGGTGCTAGCAAAAACTTCGGAATTCTAAAAGTCAAAATTTTGACTTTTCTACTTTTTATCTCAGAATTTTGACCTAATTTATGTTTTGGTCAATATAATTTTTCCATCACAGCAGAAATTCCTTTATGTTTTTTATGTTTATCCTGGCAGATATGAGCATACTTTGGGTATTCTGCCCTTCCTGAATGCTGGTGTTTAGTCTGGCAGATGAGAGAGGTTTCAAGTTCAGGCTGTTTGCTGCCTTCCAAATGAAAGCACAGTAAAACTGAAATCTACTCACAAAACCTTAGAGTTCAAATGTGCCTGCACTGTTACTCTTCACAATTTGAAGAGATAAGATCAGATGGAAGATATGCTACCAAAGTCTGTGTGAGTCATTGTTCAAACAACTCAGCAGGAGTTATCTCAAGCTATCTCATCTCTCTGCTCTACTTGGTCAGGGGACAACAGTTTGCCCAGCAGATTCAACAGCAGAACCCAGAGCTAATCGAACAGCTAAGGAACCACATCCGGAGCCGCTCCTTCAGCGGCAGCGCAGAGGAGCAGTCATGATCTACTCAGGTAGTTTTGTATTTAAAACTAAAACCTAGCTGACCATTTATGACACTTTAATATATTGCACTTACTAACGTTAATTTCTTTTATTTTAGCCTCACATCTTTTCCAAGGAAGGGCAACCATATAGCTCGATTACAATCTCTACACCCATTTCTTAAAATCAAATCCCCGGCAGAGCTGGAATGAAGAGACATGGATGGGGTTGAAGGCACTTTACTGTGACTTAAGGCTCTGGACTGGAGAGACGAGGGCCTGGAGACTGGACCACGAAAGGAAGGATCCCACACATTTCGAGCAAAACATCTAATCATGCAAAAGAGCCGAGAACGTATTCAGCCTACCGACAGAACATGAGTTAAATTCCTTCTTCAGAGCTTTTACATTCTGCAGAGATCGTGTTTTATATGTGCTGAAAATACTGACCTCTTCATGTTACGAGTTAAGGATCCTTCTGACTAGTCGTGATATATAGAGGGTTAGGGAGGAATGTACTTTTACCACATTGCAGGGAACATTCTGCTTTTTCACGTACAATACACACAGGACACCAGGTTCACCTTGTTTATATTACATTTTGTTTAATATTATTTTTGTAGACTGAACACACTAATTATTTATTGGGTAATAGATGCCATTCGGTCCTTGAACATGTAGGACTCACATCACTGCTTTTCAATGAGTACTAAACATTTGATTAAAACAACTGTGTAATTGTACAGCAGTGTTAACAGTCTGCATTACATTTTTATTGCACTTTAGCAAGAATAAATGTCCCCTTTAACGCTACTTAATTGCTCATTAACTAGTAATAACAGATTCAGATTGTTTTGCATGCTTAAATCTGGTATTTCGGATCAGACACTTTATGGAAACAAATAGGTATGCTAGGGCAACACGATGTTTTGTCTAAAACATGTGAATAAATGTATGAAAACTGCTCACATTCTCGTTTGTTTTGCCTTTGTGGCATTACTGTATGAAACATGTCAAGTGTGACAGCTTTTAGGCTTTTTCAACAGTGGGCAATGCTCAAGTTCTACCTGATGCCCCCAGTTCAACAACACTTTAAAGGGGTAATTCCACCAATTTAGTACAATAACAGTCAACACGACACAGCTGTTAAATTACCTCATCTTGGGCTCGAACACTGCTAATGTGTGACAAACATGAAGTCAACTTTGAGGGACATGAGCCTTTACTAGTCAGAAGGGTCGTGTGAAAAAACGCTATTCAGTTGTGCTGTACCAATTGTAGGATTCTGGGCTTTTAGGGTTTGATCCACACTGGACTCTTACAGTCAGGTTACCACAACTTCTGTTGCTGCGATTCTTTTAAAAACCAGTCCAGGTTCCACAATTTCAGGGAAAGACCTACAGTATCCCTAAAAGATCAAACTATTTAAGAAAAGAAAAACTCTCGAGAAGACTCACCACTTAGTCACCATAATAATTTTATGGCTCAAAATTAATAAAATCAATAAACTAATATTGAATAAACTAAGAACAAGGAATATTTCAGAGGTGACTATATCAGCTTGAGTCAAAATGTGCCAAGATATAATGGAACAAAAGTTGTAAAACCATCAAAACTATACTTTTAAAATGTTAAATCCAGTTGCCTTAGAAGCCATAAAAGTCCTATGCTCCCTAAAAATAAGGGATTGTAAATTTATACTCACCCAATGATAGTTGGGATTGGCTCCAGCACCTCCTTAAGTATTTTAATAACAACAAAAGCCACCATGGACACCATGAAATGTTTTGTTTTTTTTAAGTAACAGGAAATGTAAGACTACAGAGATTTTATTAACATGAATGCACATTTACATAATTATTTTCAAAGATTTATATTATTCACAACTCATTTTAAAATAAAGTATTATCCCCCTCAGGTTGCAAAAAAAAAAAGAAGAGTGATATGTCAGCATTACATGCAGACTTTCACAGTTAGTCCAGTCATATCTAAAATGCAAAAACGTAAATAAAAATTCTAGCACTCGTTGCTCATATACGGGCAGACCACACACACTTGTGCAATGTCATCATATTCATACGTCCTCTTCAGAAATGTATCTGTGAGTCTCAATCCGGAAATACTCTAAAATACAGAGGGAAGAATATGACGTTAGTGAGACTGAGCAAAACACTTTTCACATTTCAGCAGACTATCCGTTTTCCTAAAGGTTTAACCTTACCTGCAGACCCTGGACAGATGAGAGGAGTGTGAGGGGCAGAGAGAGGGAGGCAGCAGGACTAAGTTTCCCGAGCTGTCGACCTGATACTCCACACCAGTGGATCGACTGGGTGTTACAAATCTCCAGCACCAGGTCCATGGTTCTTTCACTACAACATAAAGGTCACAGAAAGACTGGTTGTTAGTTCTATAAGGTCAATGAAACTATGTATTCTAGTATTACATTTTAAATATATTGAAGGTGTCTCAGGTGACTACTGGACTGAGGATTTTCACCTGCAGTTGGTGATTTTACAGATAATGTCAAAAGGTTCTTCAAGGTTCACAGTGTCAGGAATCATCTCTAAAGACAGCCGAATGTCTCCGTACCCTGGAGCCTGGAGGACAAAAGGACAGAGCCGTCACAAAAATGCACATAGAACTATAAAAATGTAGACCATCATATGCATTAAAACAGAAGCTAATACCATTCTTTGCAGCTGACTGGTCTGAAGCCTCCCCCTTTCCCCGAGATTCGTCTTCCACACAATGTCAAGCTTGCCTATGACCGTCACACCTTTGATGACGCCAGCCTTCTCCGCATACTCCGGCTTTGGTTTAAGACAGTAGAGGTACTGCCGTGTGTCCATGGGCTGCAGGTAGGACATTTTCCCAAATGTGGACTCTCTAACAGGGAAAAGCAGAGAAGAGTAAGTGTAAAAGAAGACAGTAAATTCATATTTTTGCAATTGCTTCAAGAGGAAGAAATAGGTGAACGAAAGTGCTTTTACTCTTCATCCCCACACTTGACGGCGTTGAGTTCTGTTACGTTGTACATCATGGAGGGCTCTAGAGAGACTTTCTCCATGAACATTGGCGAGGTGGTGATGTTCTGTATCTGAGCCTCTAGGAACACTTCATCTGTCTGGAGCGGAGAAGCGAGGGGTCACACTAATATTTGTTAGGTAACACTGCTTAATCTCCAAGGTGAACTGAGCAAAACTTCAACTGTATCGTTGGGTATTAAGAAAGGTTAGGGTTGTGCAAAATCCTTCTGACTTAAAAGCACTGGTTCACATATTTTCAAGCCTGTCTTCAAACAACATTCACGTGCCCATATAATCATCTGAAAAGTTGATTAAGAGCATTAGTTGTTTTGCTTTCCTAATAAGTTTTCAATGTACAGTAAAATGTACAGTATCAAAAAGTCCAAGTTACACAAAATAAGGCATTTTCCAAGTCACTGTTTTAAAATGAAATCTGCTATTTACCTCCATAAGAAATTTTGTACAAATACCCTCCTGATTTCACTCTCAAACAAGCTTTACATTTGCCTCAGCTGAAATAATTTTTTTTACTTTTATTTCCACGTTTACATAAAAAGAAAACTGTGTGGGAGATGGCATACTATCAGCTGTAACTCTTTTTATATGTAGGCAAGGGAGCAATGTTTTGAGATAGACTTGAAAAAAATGTGAAACTATCCTTTAAGCTAGTCTTTGTGATGTGAGTTGTAATGAATAACATGTATTAACAACTCATAATATAAGAATTAATAACAGAAATTAGAATCTACTAGCCTGTTTGCTCAGTGTACCTTTCGGACATTGTTAGTACATGTGCGTATGTGAGTATACAGTAGGGGTTGCGCAATGGCAAGTTGTTCAAAATGGTCTCTCAAACATCAACTAGTTGTGTGTTTTTAACAAAACAAATTATTCAAAGCATTCATGTCATCTGAAAAAAATACCTAAAAAAAGGCCTCAACTGCAGCTACCAACTGCACTACACCCAAACAAGGTGGTTTTGTCTACTCAAAAAGAGGACAAAAGTATTTAGATTAATAAAGTTCCATAGCAGAACTTCAAGCTCCACGGTGTGAAATTCTTTTTACTCTCATATGACACTTTGATGAATGAAGAAACGCTCGCACAAATCAACAGGAACAGGAGCCTTATATTGGCAGTTATAGGGGCAATAATATTTTAATGTGTGGACATCCAGCTCCTTATGAACAGGTGGCATCCAGTCTGAAACGATCAATTTACGACAACTCTGTGCACTAAGGAGAGTTTGGTGTATTTAACGTGGAACACTCGTACAAACAAAGATCATAGAGAAAAGTTTAAAAAAATGTAAGAATATACAAAATATTCTGGCATGAGGCTTAATATGTTTAGAAAAATACTACTGCAAGAATCTCTTATATCATTATATAACCAATTAGATTCAATTTGATTATATTATTAAATAATTGTACATTAATTTTATTCAAATCTTAAATAATGTATTTATTAATTTATATTTATTTAAATCAAACACCTGACATGACTCATTATTGTGTTTGTACATGGCAGTTGACAACTAGTTGATTCTTTGGGAGAGCAACACTTAGTCTGCACATCTGTCATTTTTTTCCGTGCAACCTCTACTATACAGTGAGATACAATGAAAGAGAAGCAGAGATTAGTTTATGCCTGCAGTTCATAATATAACAACGGAACCATTCTGAGTGAGGTTAATGTAAAATCACAGAGCTCAGCACTTCATGCAAAGCCATTCCAACCTGAAACCTCATATTTTATGTATTTGTTTCATAAATTCACTTATAGCCCAGTCGTAAATGATTGGAACATAAACTAATTTAGGTTTTATAATCACTGAAATAAGTCCTTAACTGAACTGTTCCATCAAAACATAAACCCAGCCACACAGAAGTTAGAATGATATTCCAATCCACATAACATAAGCTTTTAAATCGAACAGAAAACAATAGTAATGATAATAATCGTAGTGCACACTTACAGTATAATCTTTCCAATAATGATTGAAATCAATGCAATCCCCACCACAAATGTCAATTAAGTCCAAGCTTTTGTGTAGGATGAATTTGCAAGAAAGCACAGGCGTCCGAAGAAAGGCCAAAGGAAAAATAATGGAAAGCTCATGTTGATGATTTTAAAATGAATATAGAAACTTTGTTTAAACATTTGTTTATATTAAACAATTTAGCACATGGTCTCAAATTCTTACATTTATTTCCATTTTTCTACTTTGCACCTTTCTACTGGCCCCAGGAAGACAAGGTCTGCTGCACCAAAAGGATTAACAGAAGCTAATGTTCAGCAATGAAAACAGAAAAAAAAACAATTACCACAGAACTGAGGTCACTCTAATGGAGAAAATAAAATACAAGACATAATAAACAAATGACGTTACATGCCAAGGATGATGACAATGAATATTTTGCAGTCTAATGTAAAAATCTACTGGTATGAAAATGAGAAAAAGGAAAGAGCTCATTGCGCCCATCTGGGAAAACCCTTGGTCTCCAGCTATTGAAACATAAAACTTCACAATATGACTGAAGGATGTATCTGGAGGTACAAGTGTTTTCCAGGAGATCTCAAGCTAACGGCCTCTATTAGCTGGAAATGTTCCCGACTATGAAATGAAATATGATATGAAGCATGTTATGTATGCTATAGTAAGAACTTGCATGTCATACAATACAGTTCTTCTATTTGCAGAGCAACATGGTGACAGATACGAGTGCACAGTTTCTGCATGTTGACAGCTGCACTTTATATTACCCTGACGGTGCCGACGGTGATGTCTGAGAGTCACTAACTTACCTCTGCATTGTAGAACTTTGTCTTCACATCCAGCGGCTTCAAAACCTGATTGAAAATAGATTGTAAGCTAAACATAGTCGTTTTTTCACACTGTGCCTCCATTTGGCAAAAACAATCTTGTGTAAATCTAACACATAACACACGTCTTCCTGAAAATGTTGTTAGAGGGAAAGGAACAGGAAAACAATTATTTCACAAACTGAGGGCAGAAGACTCCAATACACCCAACGTACAGCATGGGTGGTAACTGCATTTGCTCTGTGGTAGACCTGTGATATTTCTCATGTCTTCTCCAAGCTAACACATGAGTTTACCACCGCCATCTAATGACGATTCACAAATATAGCTCACCTGGAATTTGAAGAACTTCCGAAAATAGAGCTTCTCTCCATGTTG
The DNA here is from genome assembly GCA_032362345.1 of Sandelia bainsii. Lineage (NCBI taxonomy): Eukaryota > Metazoa > Chordata > Actinopteri > Anabantiformes > Anabantidae > Sandelia > Sandelia bainsii. The sequence continues at coordinate 3,946,596 of JAUMHL010000004.1, forward strand.
AGTGGTGTAACTAACTGCACAGACTAAGCTGGAAATTGGAAAAGAAGAAATAAACATTAAGAGTCACACAGTAAGAAGACTTTTTATTGTTGTAAAGATTTGTTCCCTGATATGGTCAGTTGGGAAGACGAATTCAGAGAATGCAAACAGCAAAAACACTCACATGTGTGTTCCGATTTCTTTAACTTCATGGTGAATAACGTCATCAATGCAACATTCAGGTTTGAGCTCTGCCACTGCCGAGTTTGATGCCGAGAGGTTGAGCCGCTGTGAGCTGGTCTGTAGATCAGCCTGTAAAGGATCAGGCCACATAACAGGACAATTATGCGTAAATAATGAGTGAAAATTGTGTAAAACATGTTGGAAAGATTTTGTTCTGAACAGTACCTTCACAAGAATGTCCTTTACAATTTGGTTGCCGTCATTGTGCACACTTATATAACTGGAGAAGGTTTCCCCGAGAAAAATATTTCTGTTTAATATAAAGATGTGGAAAAGTCAAATCACAACCAAAACAACAGTTAACTGTTTAATTCCTTAAATTTCTGAAGCAACTTTAAGTTTCCAAAGCATGTATTACCCAAAGTTCTGTGGTAATGTCAGCATCTCTCCGAGCATTAATGTCTCTGCTCCTTTGATGGTGGACGGGTCCTCCCTCATAAGTTGACCAAACAAATCCCCTGTGGAGGTAACAGCACATAAACTTTGTGTCATATACGTGTAACATGTTGATTAATTTAGTTCAGCTTCCACAGAGAGCTGGAGTATACACAATGCTTTGCAAAACCACTTGAACCCATGAACAAGAACCTACAGACATGTGTTATTAATGAAATTGCAAATCTAAACACCTAAATGATTTCACAGAACTCCAGGGGACACAACATTCCTGACACCTAGAGATGCACTTATAACATATAACCTTAAGTAAAATAATCCAAACCAGCTTCCCATAATGAAGTTTACATATTTTAAATTTGAAAAAAAGAGAGCACTGAATCTGTATTTTCATACTAGTATGAGTAATGTTTTGACTTTTGACTTGGAAGCATGATTTAAGACTGAGTAATTCTATAAAGCAGATGTACACTAGATGTAAGCTAAAGTAAATGCTAAATATAGCTGAGTTCAAAATGTATATGAAATAAGCTACTGTAATTCTGTTATGTGTGCAGCTTTCAACTAGTAGATTATACACTGCTTTTTACTTTCATATGTTCACTATGCTGTTTGTCGAGCAAACAGCATAGTGAAGGACACTTCCCACTGTTCTCCCCACTGGCAGACGGATCCGTAGCATCAGAACTGTGTCTGCCAGGCAATGCAAGAGCTTCTTTCCCCAAGCAGTCAGAGCCCTCAACTCACTGCCACTAAAGGACTGTCTAACACTACAGACACACACACACACACAAGCTTAATTGCACACCAAAGGACTGTTAAAACCTAAAACTTAACAGCACAAATACACAGACTGAACTGTCACACAATATACATATTTTCCTATATATAGTATATGCCTATAGTGTTTTTCCTACCTCATGCCAAATTTTGCTCTAGTTACAAACTTGAACCTGGTATTTTTAAATACCACCTGCACAACATTTCACTTGAACCAAACTAGCACATGTTCACTTTGTACTGTCTGTTGTCCTGTCCTTGTCTGCTTTACTGTATATATAGTATATATTTGAAAAATTAGAACCCTTTTTATTTTACTAAAACGTAGTTAGATTACTATTTATTAATGTATAATTTCTTGTTGTATATTTTGATTTATTTCTTTTGGACATTCAAATGCATTTTGATACGCTGTTTACTGTGTATATTGCTGTATTGTCAATAAACCTCTCATGAATCTTTATGTAGAGCTATTTAGAGCTATACATTTAAATAAGGAAAAAGTCTAAAAACTCTGCTTGCTTTCCACTGTGCACGTTAATATAAAATAGAGACATGAACTTCTCATAAACTGAAACATGAATACATTGGCATTTTTTAAGCAATTGTACTCAGCCTGGCTATCAGCTTCTTAGTTACAGTTATGGACTCAACTGAACATGTTAAACTCATGTTAAGAACTTTACTTAATCTCTACATTCTCCAGAGGCATCAATGCTGCGTAAGTGATTTACGCAGGCAGCAGGAAATTATGTTACAGATGCAGAATTGTTATGCCAATGTTCATGTTGTTGATCCAACAAAGTCATTTTTGAAAATGAGGCAATGTCAAGGTGACCTGTGTGACATGGATCAGATGGATGCTGAGAAAACAACCATGCTAAATGGAAGAGTCCAAAGTTATAAAATATTAATTTATTTTTACATGTATGTAAACTTGAGAAATTATCTCTACTTGGGCTCCGTGTACCAGGACCACATGAACAGACTCACCTGGCAGATCTCGATCCTCACACGTCACGGGCAAGTTTGTGAAGAGTGTTGGTTTTGTTAACCGCATCACTGTAAAGTAACAGTGAAAGTGGTTAGTGATTAAACACACAGACAGTTAATGTGGATACGATTTTACATCGAGTATCAATCACCAAAATCATCTCGAACAGGACTACAACTAACAGTTATTTTCATTTTTTGATTAATCTTTTTGTTGAATCACAACAGGTACAGGTACAGTGGACGTCTACCAATCATGGGATCTGTGGTTCGATTCCCAGCTCCTCCTGTCATATGTATATAAGTGTCCTTGGGCAAGACACTGAACCCCATTTTACTATTTAAGTGCAGACCACTTACCATTTTCTTGTTGATGTAACCTTTAAAGGAAGTTTTCCAAAAACACTTCTAACTAAAATGTAAATAAAAACAGCATGCAATGATCTGCAAATCATTAAAAACCTAGATTTCAATGAAAATAGTACAAAGTCAACATATTAAATGTTGAAACTGGGTGTTTGACATCAAACATATGTTTATTTGTAAATCATTGCATTCTGTTTTCACTCTTTGGGAAACTGGGCTATATTTAGTTTAGCTGTTTCAGCAATTATTTTTCTTGTGAATAACATAGTTTACTAGAAATCATAAGTATCTGAAAATTAGAAAAACAAACTTCTCCTTGTGATTGTTTATTCATTCAAAAGCTCAAATATGATGCCAAACTTTAGCAGCTTACAACCTGTAACAACATATAATAAATTTGGCTCTAAATGTGTTTCTCATTATATAAGGGATCATATAGGTCAATCATAATGTAACAGAAATTTGTTTATTGACTGAATTCGATGTATTTCGATCAACTGAGACACAATGGGAAGAGAGAGCTAACACAGACATACAGCTTCCCAAAGCTAGTAAAACTAGAAGAGTTTTTGAAAGCAGAAGTCACTTATCAGGAATCCAACGTTAGCAAATCTTAGCGAAGGCTAAAGCAGCTAATTTAACTATACACTGCACTTGACATTACGGTGTCATTCCTGCTATAATCTGTTATTACAGTGTCAGTCAGTTTCAGTTTTGAGGTCCAATGACGCCGAGAAATGTACTTGTTAACGTTAAAAGTGTCACACACAGTCTTCACGGCACATATATGAAACGTAAAGGTTTGATAAGGTGTTGGCTAGCGCTATTAGCATCTAACAGCAACAACAAATGACAACCTGGTGCCCTGACATATTTAACTATGTCATAGGCCCCACAAAGCCTCTGTATTGATATATGCTGTAATAATGGAAACAATGTACCTTTTAATGCAAGTAGGTGTTCCTGTTTCGTTTGATTTGCATCCATTTTGACAGAAAAATGGCCTGATCGGGGTAGTGTTAGCCACTATATTATCTGGTTGTTGTGACAGGCTAGCTGGTGAACTTTGACCTTACCGGAAGCAGAGTTCTTCTTCTCTGCTTCGCTGTTGACATGTAACACTGCCCCCCACTGTTCGGAAAAGTTGTCACAACGATTTTTTTTTCTATATTTCTCTGTTTTCGGAAAACGAACTACTGCTGCTGCAGCGACGACTGCTACTATTACTAATAAATGCTCCTAAAACCTAATTAAAACCCCAATTGTTTAAGTGTCTCTAAAATAGTTTAACTATGCAAGTTTGACTGCACATTTATATACAAAGGCTGTGCATTTGAAGGAAATATTTATGTTTGTAAATGTAATTAAGGCTAGGTGCATACAATCTTTGTACTGATACACATGTACATGTAAATGTGGACTCATACAGGTATAGCAAAAGGTGATCTTGACTGTGTAGCATGGGCAAATGTTGTAAATATCAGCATATTAAGTAAATATATTTGTTAGTATTGGAATGTAATTTGTCACTGAATGCTTTGAGGCCCTTGACACCTATCTGTATATAGACGGTACATTTACCTGAAGGGGGCAGCACTACACTGACATCTAATGGTGCGGATCTGTATTACAGTATCAACACTGCAGCCTTAGTTCATCAGTGTAATAACATGTGACTAACGTTAACTAAAGTGACTTTATTTGTTTACTTTATTTATCACAACCAAAATGTCACAGCTGAGACTTCTAAACCCCTTATACATTGTTAATAAACTACCACATAATTTAGCCAATAAATCAATCGTACAAAATTTACAATTACATTACAAGAGGCCCAAGTGCAGCCCATCATCACCAAAACTCATTCTATTTTGTAGTTTATTAATTCGTTATTTTGGCAAGAAGACAAAGAAGATGCAAAAGGTGTTGACCAAAACAAAATCATTTAATCATTCAAATTCCGAGTTACTGATTACATTTAGCTTTTGCAGGTTACAACTCTTTAGGTCAATTAATTCAATAATTATTCAGTCTTGAATATTGTTTCAGCTTCTATAACCAAACCATACGGTAGCTATGGCAGTGTTTAATATCAGAAATATTTAGATCATAAGCTTTGTATAATTTAATCGGTTCAACAAATTCACTTAGACTTGCGTTTAACAATCAAATAATTTAATATTACACGTTGTCACTGCATGTGTGTGTAGCCAGACAAAGGTATTATTCTACACATCATAGATCAGAATATTGAATGGTGCACTTGGTACCACATTGTGCATGATTTGTTTGGAGCAAATGTTTTCATCATCTTCATCCTCCACAAAGATGTTCATATAGTGGTCATGCTTCACTTCCCGACTCTGAGAGGCCAGCACTCGGATGCAGCTGACGTCTTTCCAGAAGCTGAACTTTTTGTCCGTGGAAAGAACAGAGGAATTGTGATCATCTTTCTTAGACTCGGAGGTGATGATGGCATCAATCGCCAGAGGTTTGTCTGTGACGAATACTCTGATGTTTCTTTTGCTGTAGTTGGTCACCTGGCACACGCTGTCGGAATTTCCCATTTTCTTATGTCTGATATGACTGATATGGTCTCTGGAGGCTGGAATTTAAAAATAAACATATTATATTTTTATATACCAAAAAACCACACACCTTACACACTTGTGATACTTATAGTCTGTATATTTCTACATACACTTTTTTTTACATTGTATTCTTATATTACATTTTGGTTTTCTTTTGGCACACTAGCCTTATAGGACAATCTCACTAGTATGCCAATTTGTGTTCTGTCAGAATACTGATTGAGTATGTGACACTGAAATTTTAAATTTTATTATTTTACAACCATGACTGTCTTTAACAAAAAATCATCAACAAAAAGTATTGATTTTCCATTCTGAATAAGAGAAATGATCAGTGCCTAGCGCAAAATCAGTTGCAAGTTACAAGACACTAGTTACTATACAGTCATATTTTCAATCTGGTTGTTTAAAAAATAAAATAGAAAAGAAAAGAAAATGCTAAACTCCTCCTTCTCTATGAGAGAATTTATGCACCAACCAGTATATAAGCGTATCAGATACAATTTTAATATTTTTATAGTGGATTAAAGACCAAATGACTTCTTACCTGCTGTTACGACGAAGGCAAATTGATAGTAATGCACTGCGGCTGTCTTCCTGAACAGAGCAGTTTGTTATGGACGACATCTGATAATATGCAAACATTTTCAGCACAAGTGCTGGATAACACTGTAGATGGATAAATGTGGTGTCTTTGACAGGTGAGTCTAACATCTGCTGTACTGGCAAGCAACATCCGTCAATTTCATCTTTTTTAAAACTGTATTTTATGTTTTCAATATGCATGTGTGTGTGAAAAAATGGTAATAACACATCATTAAAAGCAATTACTTAAGAAAGTGCATCACTGTGGTACACATAGTAATATGGGTACAGCATTCATTTGTATATGAAATTGATAAGATCATGTAGTTATGTCATGTAGTATAGTATATCTAGCCATGCAGGGACAACAAATTTAAACAATCTTTTATGGAAACTTACTTATTTAGGGTATTTAAAAAAAAAAAATACATAAAAATAAAGCTTTTTTAAAGTAACACAACTTATTCTATATATTTTTTTAGAATAGGCTAAATTAGTTTGAAGGTAAGTTGTTGATTATTTAGTCTAGTTCTGTACTGATGAATTGCTGCCATTCAGCCGTGACAACTGTGATAAGTCAACTAAACAGTGTACAGAAATAACCAGACGTAATTAAAAAGCAGACGCTGCATAACTCACATAGTGGGAGCATCTTTACATTTCTACAGAACGTTACCTCTTTGTAATTACTCCACCTGGTTAGATAGAGTGGAGCTTTTTTGTATGGTTTGCATAAACAAAGTGGATAAAAGCAGTAAAGATTACGAGTAAGTATTACTCTTGGGTTTATGGCGCTGTCCAGGACTCATTTCAACACAATGAAACTGTGGCTGCTGCTGGTGTCCCTGCTTGTCTCCAACCTGAGTCTCCTTGGAGATGGGGACTGCATCATGGATTACTACAGCTGGAGTTTGTGCAGAAAACGGTTACTCAATGAACAGATGGCTCTTAAAGGACTGGAGACACTTCTGACCCAAACGGTGCACTATTGTATGTGTATCCAGAGAAATGTTGCTGTGCAGCACAAACAACAGAACGTTCCTTCTTACCAGGGAAACACAATCCACAAGGACCATGGATGTCTTTTGTCTCTCCAGGCCTTAACGGTAATAATCTATAGCAGTTATTTTCCAATTATGGTATGGTACACATTATTTATTTTTTAATTTATTACGTTATCTATGTTTGCTGGTGTATCCATGAATTATCCAGACTCTAAATTACACAGCCAGGTTTACTTTTGTAACACATTTAGCACCTTTTGAATATTTATGACGCAGATATTTAGTGAAAATAGTTTTAAAGCAGTTTGGTAATGCTTTAAAAGGGGGCTGATAATATTTCTTGTGCTGTTCCAATGGTCCCACAGTAGAGGGCACTGTTTTCTGCTGGACTGAGGGTTCATGAGTCACAAACAGTGAGTTTTTTTCTGGTTTGGCATGCAGACGGTAGAATGATTAAATATTCATTTCAAATTTAAGACAGAAAAATATGAGACCTATCAAGTACAAGCTGAAAATAAAAAGGTTAAATAGACCTCATAAAATAGAGTTACTGAGAGAGTGCAACAGTTGTGGAATGCAAATCAATCACTCAAAGAAACTAATCTCTTTTGAATGTTCTACATTGTTAACCATGTGTGTAGTGTATTTGTGTGCTTAGAGAACTGTGTGTCATTATGGTAAAGAGAACAGGCTGGACATGGAGAGATAGAGTCATGCCCTATGAATGGAATCTCAGTCCAACATTTTGTGCCAATACATCCAATAGTTACCAATTTTTTTTCACTTTAAACCAAAATTATGGGCATCATGCTTGCTCATGAATGTCTGCATCCAATAATTGCAGAGATGCTATTCTTTGTGTTTTAGTCTGGATCAAAGTTTTAAATCTAATTTTATGCTTCGCCTCCTTTCATTGCAGATTGTTTTTCTTCTTCATAAAGATGGGAAAAGTTTTCCAGAAATTTTCTACCAGAATACTCTGCCAGAAATGTGTTTTATTACTGGAGACACATCAACTGGTAGTGGAATCAGTCACATTGCAATTGATAAAGCTAAAAAATGCCTTGATTCACAGTCTGTGTGGTTGGTGCATCATCACTCGGCTGCCTTAGGTTCCAGTGATCAAACTTTCTTACTGGAAGAGTCCAAGAGCTGGGTAACTTCCACCATTGCTCAATGGCAGAAAATGCTGACAAAGAGATACTACGCAGCTGCATTTGTGTTTATTTCCTGCTGCCTCAATAAGGCTGAAATAGGATCAGCACGGGACATCAAGAGAATATCCAGACAACACATAGCAGAACCACAAATGAGGCAAGAAGGGAAAACACAGCAAGTGAGGGACATTAAATATCTCAAGCAGGATGACAGACAACATTCCTCAAAAGCTTTAGTCAATCAACATGACATTTTACAAGCTGCTACTCTGCACTCTGGCAGCTCTTCAGTAAAAACTTCAGATTTATCAAAATTAGAGATACAGAGAAATGCAGCCGGTATTATGAAGAAAAATGAACATTTAAACTTGGATGAAGAGCCGAGTTTGCAAAGAAGTCCTCAGAAACAACTTTCTTTAAAAGCTGCAACTGGAGCTACTGATGATGCTGATGGATTTTATGTTAATAGGCTGCTCATGCTGCTACCCAGAGAGAAGAAAGAATCCATAAAGAGACTGCAGTATAACCTAAGGACTGCTCATTTCAACGGCCTAATAATCAGAGAACAAGCAGAACTTCGACCTCCACGGAGAGAAAGTGAAACAGAAGGAGCACATGCAAATACAATCGAAAATGGAAACCAGAAAAAATCAAACATCTTACAGTCAGACTTTGCTGAGGAGGGAGAAGAAGGCTTAGTGAAGTTATTTCTTCCAGACACACAGATGGAAACACAAACAGAACCAGCATCTGCAAGAACACTTATACTGAACATAGATACAGTGTGGAAAATGGTAAATATACTCGTGAAGGAGCTGGGTGAACCCTTACCCATGAAGGAAAACTTGATTATTAAACCAGAGAACTCAATATGCAAATGTTTGAAAGAAAGCAAATTAACTTCATTAGAAATCTATGCAATCGTTAGAAGAGTGGGCAGACATATAAAACCAGCAGAAAGTAAAGCTGAAGTAACTACAGTGTCTGCACATACACAGGGACAGTTCAAACAAACAACAGAGAATACGCAATACACAGAGACTAATAATACACCACATGAAAACATGAGCATAAATAATACTAAACAAGAGGAAAACATGCTATCAGAAGAATCAGTAATACCTTCTCCTCCCTCAAACAAAATAATGGAAACAGAAACAATGAAAACAGAGCATGTGGCAGAGACGACTACAGTAAACACGGAGATAAAAGAGACAACTTCAAGTATGGACGTCTTCAATCAAAGAAGCACACTGCCAAGTACAGAGGAGACCTCAACGAGCACAGTGAGTCCAGAGCCCAGGACTGACTCTGAGCCCAGACGTATAAAATGTAAAACGAGGAATATTGATTCTGGGACTGGAAAGTTATTCACAGGCCTCAGGATGAGAGAAGACATCCTAGCAGATATGATGAAACTTCATAAAAGTGAAGTAAAGAATGAAGATATAGCTCCTGCAAACAGGCCAGAAAACGGAGGAAAAGAAGATCAAAATGATCAAGGAGGGAACTCATTTACATCTTCAAAACCTCTAGAAATGATCCACAAACAAGATACAGGCAATCATCAGAAAGTAAGTGAAGCTGGAGCACCAGAAATACACTTAATCGCCTCATAGTAGAGAGCTTAACTGTCTGTTAAATGGAAAGCTACAGCTGGGAGCCAATTAGCTTAGTTTAGCATAAAGCCAAGGAAACATGGACAAAGAGTTAAAACATTATGATACAGTCACGCATGGATTGGGCCCAGAGTCCGGAGCTTCGGTACAAAGTAAGTCTTCATATTTCTTGTTTGAAAGAGCTCAGTTAAAAAACACAAAACGGCCACAAAGTTTGGTGTCATTATTGTCAGGGACACAATGTTGAGACCAAAGTCAACTCTTGTTAACTTTAAAGGTTATATATGCGTAAAATCCTTGCCAAATGAATCCGCTGTGGTGACCCCGAACAGCTGAAGGAACTACTTGCTTAACTTTCTAAGAATAATCTTAATGCCAATTCCTCCCTATGATTCCAAAAATATCCATAGACCATAGACCATGAGCCTCTGACCACTGCTGAATCCCAAATGATGAAAAGATGCTCACGCTACACCTTCTCTTACTATCTTAACGTAAACTCTGCATACAAGTCATAGGTATAATTATGACAAGAATAGAGGAAGTATCCAGTCTCCAGGATACTGTGTAGGATTTATGGGCATCAGGGAGACACTATTAATTTGTGCAAAACTGCCAGAACTTGCTTGGCTCATAGATGCAGCCTCCAGAAGGCCACATTGCAATGACCTATGTCCCTATTGTCCATGTTTGATTCTACGCCCTTGCCATAAAAATAAACAAAATGTTCCCAAGGAGAGGCAGAGCGTGGAGATGCACAACTATCACAAAAACACAAAAACAACTGAAAAGAAACTCGGTGTGGCTGATGCCTGTCTGTGTCCAAGACCCCATTTTCGTATTATCTATCCATGAATACAGTTGGCCACAAGGTAACAGTGCACTAATTAACTCATTATATTTTGTATGTATTAATACTTTTTTAATATGTACAAAAACCAAAGTGTAAAAACACCAATTATCTGTTTTGCTAAGGTTATGTGTCATTATGTGTTATTTCTCAGTCAGGCACAACAACTTCCAAGTCTTCGCTGGTTGCCTGGCTGCTGCTCTGAGCTAAGCTAGTTGGCTGCTGGCTGTAGCTTTATGCAGTATGACAGCGGTATGAACAGTGCCGGCTCTTGGCATAGGCCAACTAGGCGGTCGCCTAGGGCGTCACTTGTTGGAGGGGGCGCAGCTTCAAGCCCTAAAAAAAAAAGTTGCTTGCAAATATCGTTTTTGAGCTTGTTTTCTGTGTAGTTATTTATTTGGGCTTTGTTCCCTGTATGAACCCTCATGATTCTCTCCACAGTAAAGTGAAACGCGATAGTTTGTCCTTTTACAGCTGGGATAATCTCGCCTAGGGCACCAAAATGGGTCGGGCCGGCTCTGGGTATGAATTCCTGTAATGCTTCACCAGAAAACTTTAATGATATTTCACAAAATGTCTTAGCTTTACATTAGATGACATGTTACATATGTTAGCAACAGAGACATTTCTAGATGTTTACATACATAGAAATGTGTGAAATATGAAAGATGTAAAACTCTTTCCAGTGTATAAAAATGTGTTGTTATAGTATGTTTCTTTCCAATTCCAACTACTGATGTTTAGGATAACTAAGGAAAAACACGGCTGTATTACAATAAATTATTCAGTTGTAATTTTTGTTTAGTGAATCATAATGAGCCACATTTCACTGTTCTTAGTCCCATGTGTCACTGATAAATGTTGTACTCCACAGACTACAGATGTGCCAGTCTGCAGAGGTTTGATACATCGCACTAAAGCTGGGTGGAAACACTGTATGGAGAGATTTGCAGGATCAAAGATGTTTTCCTCAAGGGAACCTAAGCAGCTGGCATTTCGGGACACAGGAGAACAAGAGAAAGAACACACGTCTATCAGAGACCCCAAAGACAACTCTCCTGATGATGATGAATATGATCATTTCTATTATTTTGATGGAGTACTGAAAAGAGTTCAAAGTCATTTTTATCCACGTTACAAGAGACAAATGAGCCAAACTAACGCAGAGAATAGTTTTCCCACAGCGAGAACTAAAGAAGCCACTCATGAAAATCTTCTCAGTTATATAAATCGTCTTGCTTTGAGGAATAAAGTCGCTTCAGACAATCACAAAGATGATGTGCAGTCAAACATCCAGATACTAACAAGATAAGAAGATCAACTAAAGAATCACAGTTAACCATTAACAATGCTGATGTAAAGTTGATTATTCTGATAATAATTGTACACCAACAATAAGTTAGTAGTTACTTAGAGTTATTGTAAATTAAATTCTGTGTCATTTTCTGTCAGTCTTGTCATGAAATTTACACTTCACAAAAATACACCTACAACTAAACCATACTAAAACTAATATACAACTTCTACCTCTGAATGTATGTTCATAATAGCCTTTATATATATTTGTCTTAAAATGTCCTCACTTTTGTTTGATGAAACATGAGACATTTCTAATGGCTGCAATATGTGCTTTAGTTACAGTGATTGCTAAGAGTTTAATCAAAGCTTGACATTAACTTGTTTTGCTCATCAGCCACTGTGGCTAGTGGTTTTCCAAAGTTACCATCCACTCAGCATTTTAACTGGCAACAATTTTGTTGCTGGGAAATTATGTTTTATATGATTAAGGTTGACTGTGGCATGCAAAAATGTACTTGAAGTAGATTTAAAACTCTTTGAAATGTAAATGACCACTGTACACACCCAAATCAAGGCTATTGTGTATAACTCAAACTTAGGTTGTGTGTAAGGTTCCTTTATATGAAAACATGCAGTTGTTAAGGCAAAGACATAAGAAGAGTAGCTTCTTCTTATATACAGTAAAACTGGTGCAGGGGTGTAAAGAATGAACTTCGATGTTTTAGAAAAGATAAAAACTAAAAGAAGTGAAAAGACAGAGACCTGTGATGCATTCACTGACACATCAGTGGGAATTACTCTCAGCATATGAGACCCGTGTCCTCCTCCACAGCTCTCTTTATGGGAATGACAGTGGGGGTTATCTGTACAGCCCCGGTGACCTTTTATACGTTTCTATCTACGTAACACGTCTGAACTTTCCTTAACGCACTCGATGTTTAGCGCGCTTAGTGAAACAGCGAACCACAGTCAACTCAGGGCGCATTACGCACTCACAGCCATCGGCAAAAACGGGTTCATGTGTGTGCTGCACACAGCCACAGTACGCTGTTACAGAATGTAATGGTTCCTGTCTGCTCTCCCAAAATAAGTTTAGTGTTCCGTGTATCCACTCGTCATGTGACGTGTGAGAATGTGACTGCATCAGCCTCTGCATGTGCTGTAGTAACACACTGTAATTAGTTTAATATTTTAGATGCCTTTTGAGAAGAGTACAGTTAAAAATATACACTGGATATAAAACCCTAACCGGCCATTCAAAAGGTAGTCAGTGTATTCAAAAGTACAGGTTAAGAAAATTCTTGAAGTATGAAATTAAAGTGGACATATGCAGAATTGCCCATTACAGAATAACGTATATAATTGTATTAGAATGCATGTGTTCATTACTTTAATGTTGCAGCTGCCCTGGAACTTACTCGTTGTTTTAATGATTATGTGTTTTGAACCTAGTAATTATAATTTGAATAACTTTACATGCTGATGGGTGTCTTGTGAACGCCAAGGATTAAGAAAGTAATCAAATTCTGAAAAGTAACTAGTAACTAAAATTATTAAATTAAATTTAGTGGCATTAAAGTATAATATTTGCCTGTGAAATGCAGTGAAGTTGAAGTAGGAGAAAGTAGAAACAATCAAGCAAAGTAGAAATCCCCCAGAATTTCACTTAAGTTCAATACTTAATACTTAATACCTGTAGAGCATTAAAAGTCCATTCAGATCAGCCGGTTTAGTAAAACATTGGTACAGTGAAGGACAGTACAATTCTGAAATGTTTAAAATTTTAGTAATATTCAATAAAGTTAACAAACAATGCGAACATAGATATCTGTACAAAACATTTATTTTGAAATTGACATAGAAACAGCTTCGTTGTATTTGCATAATTTATATCTGAAATCCATGACAAGCAAACAATAACTAAGGGGGAAATAGCTTAACGGTAATGCTAAACAGAAGGTTTGTATACAAGTAAAAGGATGTTAACTTAACTAACAGCTTGGAACTGGCAATGAATTATGCAAAAGTTACACAGAAACTACAAAAAGACACTGTCGAACTGCCACAGAGTAAATCAAGTGTGCACCAAAGCCTACTCACTGCTACGCTACTTTAGAAAGGGCCAGGAGAAATTTTAGAAAGAAGAAAAGGCTACGAGTTGGGCTATGGATGCGTTATAAAATATTCAAAGTTAGTTTAGTGAGAAAGCAATGTACTGGGTCCCTAGAAATTGATGCAGGCTGTATTTTCATTGTCTGTCAATAGATGGCAGTGCCAGCACTGTAGCATCACTCTTCAGCAATAATATAAAACTCTGAATTCTTCACTTTATACATAAGAGGCTGCAGAAAATGGGCAAAACCTAGTTTAAAATGTGAACAACATCAAGAGCAACCACTCTGGTTGGTATGTTTGTTGTCTTTGATGACTGCATACCTCACTATATTAATTCTGGTTTGTTTATAGAGCTGCATTTATACATATACATGGCTTCAATGCTTTCTAGACATCTGTATGTACATGAGAATGAAAAGGGGAAATAAATTTGAACTTCTTTTTAAATCCAGAAAAAAGGTTTCCTTCATCTTGTCTGAGTCTAACCAAGACAAAACAATCCGTACCTGCACCTCACCTCACCGCAGTCATGCATAGAAGGGCTATTATCAGTCAGTTAACCGAGACAGCCACATCCACATTTTCTTCAACTGACGTCACCTCAGCTGTAACTTTAAATGTAACATCCTATAATTAGCATTAAGGAAGCATCATCATTGTGCTGTAGTCTAAATGGAAATGGTACAATAGCAGGCTGCACTTCTAGTGCAGCCACAGTGTCAATACGTCGAACGGAGTTCAACGAAACACTACAAGTTTCTTCCACACCTTGAAAAATCGGATGTCAGTCATATTGCCCTGTAGCTAAACATCGTCACACAAATAATGCGCTTTGTTTTGCTGGGTTGCTTTTGAAAAATCCTATAAATAATGAAAGATAATTATTCATTACAATAAATATGTTAATAAATAAAACGACCTTTGAAGTTTTCCAAAGTTGAAAGGAGAAACGATGGAAACATTTTACTAAATTATTGACAGTTGTTTCAACAGAAACGACTTGTGAAATTCCTTCTGCGATGTCGTGTGTGAGTAGTAACACTGAACATTTGTCTAGCACTTAACAATTTCTAGCATGTTTTCTTCTTGACATGTTTGGGTCTTATCAGGGCTCTTAGTTTGTAGTAACTCATAACTTACAGAACCCGAATGGTAATTGCTTGTGTCTTCTCCTTGTAAGTTGCTTTGGATAAAAGCGTCTGCCAAGTAAAGTAAAGTAAAGTAAAGTAACATAAAAAAAGACTGGATGACAAAAACATTTCCATAATTTGACTGAACAGCTTGTAACTTTTCTGAATCACTGTGATGTCTAAACATGGCGAAATCATCAAAAATGACACCTAAGTAAATTAGGATTATCAAACGGCATTGAAAAGGTCAATTTTATGATATAACAAATGGACAATATCATCAGTCAAGAAAATGTTCATGGACTGTTACATATGGTTTCATAGAAGTCTAAATCTACAAAACAACAAATATAGCATAACTGTAGTTTTTAATCCTACATGTGCCAGAGGTCAGTGCATCAAAGAGGCACAGTATTAGTGACATAGCTAATATCACTCCTACAAACCAGTGTATATCTTTGTCTTCAGGTAGTGTCTGATGATCTGGGTACAGGACCCAGTGAGTGACACACACCTTCCGAGACGTCTAAACTTTCAGCATTTGGCTGCATGTTGCTTCATCAGTGCCTGGAACATGCAGCTGTTTCTGCCTGTGGACGCTCACACTTTCAGTGTTATTCTTCTTTTTTTGAAAACGTTGTCACGGCCGTCTCTGGTGGCTGAATGCGACAACAAAACCTTTTTTTTTTTCTTCATTTGCATTGTTAACAACTCAGCATTTGGCAAGTAGTCGACATCCTCAGAGTTCTGATCAATACAGCTCGACCTTCCCCTTTTTGTGTTTTTCTTTTTAAAACTACTGGCTTTTGAAAACATGGCTGGTCAGCCACAAAGAGGTAAGCCTGTTCATGAGACACTATCTCCACTGACAGCATCTATGTGCTTTTAGTTTTTCTTGCATTAAGTACTTTGTGTTTACTTCACTCGCAGTTACTTCGGCTTTCAGGGTGTGTCTGCGTGCTTGTAGTAGCCTCTCTGCAGGGCTGCAGAGGCGATGCTCTCGGCTGATCGTCGCTGGTCCATACTGAGTAAAGCCTCTAACAGGTCGTTGATGTCTGCTTTCAGTCCCTGCCTCTGCATCCAGTTCTTTAGCAGTTCGTACACTTTGTCACTAGAGGCGCCATTCTCTGCAATCCGAATGTGGTTGTCACTGACTCCAATCATTCTGAAGAACTTGTTATGGATCCGCACGTCCAAGTACTCATCAAACAAATCGAAGCTCTTCTTCAGAGACTTTTCTGACCCTTGAAAAACAAATAAAAGAAAATTAAATAAAAATGTAAATGAATTAATTTAAATAATTGTGAGACAGTTAAATTACATTTAGATAGTTAAATGTTTGAACAATTGTATGTACATTGTTTCTATATGAGGTGCAATTAGTTAATTTTTCTTCGGTTGATACATAAATGCATTTTTAATTAAAACATCAAACAAATCTGTCATCGTGCCTTCTTTAATTTAGCATGAGAAATACAAAAACAGCAACAAAAAAAAAGAACAAAAAAGACAGCATGTTCTAAACCCCTTAAGGCTTGAAAATGGCCTGACTGTCATGGGATTATTAATCTATCAAGTGAGATCTTGAGGAGGAGATACTGTTTGTTTGACTTCTCTGGGGAATGACACGAACTGTAATAAACCACGCTTTTCTGCACACAGATCGTTTTAGGCCAAATAAAGTGGCATAACAAATTGCTTCATGAAAGGATAAAAAACAAAAGAAGAAAGAGTCTCCCTTCCCACTAAAAAAATCGTACCTAGTAGTGGCACCAATCGATATCGCAGAGGATCATCCTAGGAAAAAAAAGACAAAATACAAGTGTGATAAAAGTTTTAAAACGAGACATCTACTAAACATGAATGATTTTTGAGATCTTTCTGATGATGTTTATCTTCTCTACTCACCATGTCTGCAGGTGGTGTTCTGAAGGCAACGGGGCTCTGGTGTGGGGTGTTACCAGAGGAAGCTGCAGTGGGCAGGGCTGACAGACTAGTTTGAGATGAACTAGTGGTGTTGGGCAAACTGTCCCCTAGTCCTCGGTCCTCATCTTCAAGGTGAGGCGAGGCTTTGGTCATCCCTGGCTGGGTCTCCTGCAGCAGGGGCCTTGACTCTGGACGGGACTCCTCTCCCTCCAGGCCTGCATTCTGATTATTCTGTCTCTCCTCTGCTGTGGCGCCACTCTCGTCCTGACGACAACAAAGGTGCACAGAATCAGACACATTAGTCCCCACATTAATATATGTTACTCGCAACGGCTAGCGCACAAAAACAGGCCTTTATAAAGCAACAGAAAAGCCACATGTCATGAAATAGTTTAAACTCAAAAACCATAACTTACAATAGGAATCTTCACAATCTCACTGGAGTCACAGCGGCTCTTTAAACCTGTTACAGATAAGAAAAAAAAACAGCCTTAAGAATACATCCTTCAGATGCAAAACCAGACTGCTACGTACAGAGCAGATTGTTAACTTACATGCTATTTCACATGGCTGCTGCTTTATTATGAACCACCACACAGCCAGTCCAATACAGATGAGGATGAGGATGGCCAAGACAATGCATATAGGAGTGACTAAAGAAAAGGGAGATAAATCAGTAAAGTAATAACAATGTTTAAGCAGTAGGCTTTGCATGCGACACCAAAGTAAAGTTACCAATGTCTGCTGGAGAAGAAGGGGTCGGTGTAGGAGGGGGTAGTGACTTTTTGGTGGGGGATGGATCTCGTTTCTGACACACAGTGTTAGAAAAGGGGGTGCACTTCTTCACCTCCTCCTCCCCTGGTTTGCATCTGTAGAAAATAGGTAAATGTACAGTGATATGGGAAAAAACAGGAACTTAAACCTTGCCCTCGTGAATCAGGGGCTAAGCTTAAAAATAGTACTATAAAAATTGATGCAGCAGAACCAGTGCTGATTTCCGTCTCTGTATGGGAATTGTTGAAAATAGTAAAACTACGGAATATGACTGACTGGAAAGAAGCAGATCCCACTTACTTGGCACACCGTTTGCAGACTTCGCAGGCCTGATCTGGGACGCAGAAGGTTCCCGGTTTGCACTGGCACTTGGTGTCTGTAGTTGTGGTGCATGGCGTCGTTTCAATCTCATCTGTGGACAGCAAAGAAAAATGTTAGGAAGAGTTTGTGTTTGCTTCTGAAATATCATTACATCAGATCAAATAGATGAACTCTTAAAATTAAAATGAAACGCTTAAATTAAAACCCTTGTGATAAAGCAGGCACACTGACGGAGAGCTTTTAACCACAACACACCAGCTACTGGTTGGCTAAACAGCAAAATGTAAAGTAATCATCACCACATATTCTGTGCAAAAATCTCAAGAGAAGTAGAAATTACTGGTTAACTGGGCACCTCATCTAATTTTGTGTAATGTGTTGAGTTTAATAAGTAGACTCAACCATCAGCATGTGCTAAATTAGAGAGAACGTGGTAGAGTTCTCAGATAATCAGCAATTATGCCGTAATAGATACAGTTTGCCTCATTTTAACAGGATAATGAGAGAAGCGGAGTCTTGCATGGTTCATTTATTAAGCTGAGATGTAAAAAAACCCAAAAAAACAGTGACCCCGGCCTTCAAGATCTGATCAGAATTAATAGCAAACCAGCAGTCCACCTCCACAGGATGATCTTTAACAGAAATCACATGTTCATGCCCGCCAACTAAAGGAAAATTGAAGTGCTAGATTGGTTTGGTAAAAAAACTAAAACAAGCACAGTCTCACAATACTTTTACTACAGTTTTATTCATTTAATTCGGCTCATTATGTAGAAAGTTATTGGAGTTTTAAAGACTTCTGTAATGTTGTTTATCAGATATTCACTTCATTAAACAAATTTATGACTGGACTTATCTAAAGGACACATTACGTCAACTTTTCCACAGGTGAGAATTACCACTTTGCACAAACATACAAAGTCCACAATTAGTCATCTGAGCGTGACTCACTATTCTTGTCACGTTTGTCAGGATATTATGGAGAATGTGCTGACGAACTGAGACAAAGTGTGTGTTTTATAAAAAAAACCTTTTCCTGTTTTTATCTGTCCAAATATTTTATGTGGGGCGTGACACAGAGTTTACTGATCTTCAAGTTCAGAGTCAAGTCTCCAGTGCTTGTGCTCTCTCAGTCTTTCCAAACCGAATTCTTTGTTATTAATATGTTATTAATTATTATAGAAGTTGAATGTAATGACCATAACGACCTGATTGCATCTAAATTGGGCCTGCAGATATCACAATATATTATGGAACAACTTGGCTTAAGGCAACAACTTTGATTGTCTGGATATAAACACATATACCAGGTTGTTTTTTATTGAGGTAAAAAATAAATAAATAACTAAATATATATATATATTACTGGGAAGCCTGAGGCTGTTACTATTTACCAAACAAGCTTATAGTGTTAGTTTTCATCTGTTTTCCATTAACAGCCACTGGAATTAATTTTTAAACCCTGTTTTTGAGCACGTCTATGGCTAGAATCTGTAGTGTACACACACTTACTCCCACAAAGACCACAACTGAGTTTACTATAGCGTTTAACAACTGCTACTAATTGTTACAATGGGTTTGGTTGTGTGGAGGAATTTCTGAATAAAACCTACAGAGTTGCTGTTTAAGCACAATTGCAAACAGGCACAATCCCAAAAAGGTGGAAGAAAAAGGAATGAGCAGATAATTAACCGGGACATGCATTATGCACTCACACATCATTTTATCTGTTCATCTGAAACATTCAGCGCTAAACTTCACCTACATTAGATAATTTACAAGGACACAGAAGCGAGCAACTCTCGGAAAGAATAGAAACTTAGATAGTTCCCCTTCTCTTACTGTCACACCTCTCTGTGTATGTATTTTTATGTACTGTATTTTCCTTCACTGTTAACATAATTTAATGGTATATAATAATCACACTTTAATTACAAATGTCCAATACTATTTCCTGTTGTAGCTATGTTATTTATTCCTAAAGATTTAAACGCTCAGCCCTACAGCACACCACTATCTGCAGTGACTGCAGAACACACAAATACTAAACAAACAAACAAAAACACAAGTAACAACTGTGAAAATATATATCTCATATATAAATCTTAGATATGTTTTGTGCAACATTTATCATATTAATATTAAAGGCCTGGCAGGAGGTGCCACCGGAGCCTCTCTGATTCCATCATGCTGAGCTAAAGAAGCTCGTTTCTATATCAGCAACATGCCATGTTGGACTCGAACCTGATTTGCTGTACTGTCGCTCAGCGTGGTTTAGTTACATAATTATGCTCGGAGCTGATTGGAATGTAACACATGCAGAACAGAGTAACAAAGCCTTAAATAGGATGTGAGTCAGGGTGAACCGTGTCCATTAGAAAGAAAATATTCGGCGGCAGCGCGTCAGCACTCAGCTACCAGTCAGGCAGCTGGTGTTTGAGCAACATGCTATAATTTCTTGATTACATTACTTTATTAAATCGGCAGATGCTTTATATAAATCTGAAAGCATTGGGGATGATAGGGTGGGGCACTGAAGCCCCTGTTTAGCTAAAACTGAATGTGAACAGCGTGTTCCGTGTGCATCCTGTCTAATATTTGTATTTATGCAGCTCATTAAATCTCAATTAAAGCTTCAATGGAACCCAGTCTGAAAGGAAACTCAGATCATTTTCACATGTGAAGTACTCACCACAAAGTTCATCAAAAGGCTTTGTTTCAGAGAGATGACACACAAAACCGTGGCTTAAAATTTTTACTTCCACCATAAATGATTCAATCAATCAACAGCAGCCCTGCCAATATGATTTTTTTTATTTTTCCAGCTTTTAAATGTTGATTGAGTGCAGATAACAGTGTAGTTTCAAGTGCAAGTCCTTTGGCATGCTCGTCTTCATTTTTACATGGTGCTAAAGAAGTTTAACTAGAGTGAAACATACAAAGCTCTATCTTAAAACCGCAATGACTGCGCACAAAACACATCCTATGTAACAGTAGTCTCTCTTCTGTAGCCCCAGCCTTTCACTGGACACAAAGACGCCCAGTGTGGGAGACAATGAGACACAGCCACACCCAGTTCACCCAGGTAAGACAGACACACAAGCAAATCTCCCGAGACAGGTAACACACTCACATTCGGCGAGTGAAACAAAACAACAAAGACACGCCCTACTGCTCTGTGAAACATCATAAGATCACATTTTCATGAGTGGCTCTGAAAGGCGGGGGCACAGACAAAAAGGTATTAACTTTCCCAAACAATATATCTTTAGCAAACTGGATAACAGAAGACTCTGCTTCAATGTCATCTTTTTAAAGGCAATGGCTTTAACTAAAAGGCAGTTCTATTATTTAATTTCTTCTCTTTTATAAACCACCTCAGCATTCAGATTTAGAAAGCTATTATCTGGTGTCAACCAGACGTGACGCTCTTACTGTTGTTGTCCATGAACAGAGATTTACAGGGGAGTGGTTCCCCTTATAATAAACATGCCTTGTATGGTCACCTACATTTTACCTTTTAATTACAGCATGCTAGTCAATCGGCCCCCTGACAAAAGATGAAACAAGAAATGTATTTTTATTTACACAAAAAATGCAGAAATTTACTGGTTTCTGCGTCTTATATAATAATGAGATTTCTGCGGAAAGACACGAGCGAGCAGCAGCCTGTTGTAGTTGCTCTCCCTCTTATGATGTCTTTTATAACATTTATTTTTCTTTTCTAAATATTTTAGTTTAGCTCAGTAACTACTTTAGAAAATTAAGTTCTACCCACTCGAGTCATGCGGTTCAATGGAATTTCTTCTCCACTTTTTTCAATATGTACAGTTTTTATTTGTTTTCTAAAATAATGAAAGTATATTTGTGTTTTGTGAATGTCACTTTGGGCTCAGACAACATTTTAGTGTCATTTTACATGGCAAACAATTCATTCACCACAAAGCAAGATCCAAATAGTTAAAATGCACATGTCAAAAGTCTTAAAAAAATACAGTATTTTATCCACAGTGACTGTGGATAATTGTTACCTGAGCGGCAGTGGGTGCATGGCAGACAGCGGTTCATCCCGTTGGAGTGCTCTGTGTAGGTCTGTCCATGCTCACAAGGAAGACATGTCCCTTGTTCTTGATCTCTTTCGCAGGCCTTATACACATAGGTTCCTGTGAATAAAACAAGAAAACAATCAGACAGCAACTCAAATGATGAATGCTCACTCATTTATACAGTTTATTCAAGGTCCTGTGAATGTTTACATCAATAATGTGATGTATTTCCTGCTGAAACAGGATGTTGGAAAAGGACATACCACAGCAAGGAAGTGCACTGTACTATGTGCTTGTAAACTGTAAACTAATGGGATATGAGCTAAGGAGAGAAAAGCTGTTTGATCTGATAAAAAGGCACGACTGTGGGATTTTGCATTTTTCTTTGCTTGTACGTGATTCACTGTTTTACACAAGGTGACAGGTTTCTTGTGAAGTTAGTCCACATTTCATGAAGACTAATAGAAAAACTATAAACAGCAATTTGGCCTCCTCCACTGGTTGATTTCTATGCTTGTTCAGTTCATGCATGTCATAAAAAAAACATTTGATTCTCATGTGTTTTTCAAGATTTATCTAACACAGACATAGTGGATAATGAGAAAAATGCAGCAGACAGCAAAGACATCTTTTGTTGCACTCAGTGAATGTTCAGTAAATTGTACTGGTCCTGTGGTTGATTCAGGGGTTATGCAGTTTGTCTCAGCTCAAGCTAAGTTTTGGAAAAACTGATTTCTAATGTGCATCTAGGCAAAAACAAAACAAAACAAAAAAACTAAGCCTGGTTAAATAAAAGCTTAAACTGACAAAAATAAGCAAAAACACTTTATCCACTTAAGTGGTGAAAACTGACAAACCAGTAAGAATGCAACAAAACAGAATAATAAAAGTGAAAAAACTATTTTATGTGTCACAAGGTCACAGTGCTGTTTTAATATCTGTTAATTATCTTGCACAAATAATCTTGTACATTGTGCACACTGCAGATTTTCAAAAGACCTAGTTCTCAAATATGACTCTAAATGATGTTTTAGATATAAACAAATCAAGATGATTTGCTGAAAACTGGCTAGCAACGACATCCAAATGCCTCAAAATAAAAGCACAAAGCAATCTAATAAAAGCTGATCAAAAATTATTTCTTAGAATACAGCTAGGAGTAATTGCATCTTAGCTAAATCTGTTCTGAACTACAAACAAAAAAATAAATTACTGCCTTACCAAATTCTTCACATAATACATTAAAAAGGTTAGTACTTTTTATTGGGACTCAAAAATAACCTTTATTTCATTTCCTAGACCTTTGCAGTTCACGTTCCTCTTTGCTTCGCACTGATGTACTTAGATGAAGCCGTTTCCTTTCTGCTCCTGGTCATCATGCATTCTTTCCAGACCACGCAGAGAATGTTTGCAGAACTCATTTGGGATACAGTGCAGGTTATGGCTTTGACTTTTGACTTTTGTTCACACAAAATGTCATTCTAAATGTTGTCTCGAGCTTGTGTTCAGCTCTTTCCATATTAGAAGACACAGCTTAGTGTTTAAAAAAAACAGGAAACATGGCTCATATGTTTGGTTGCGAGTGCAGCTGGAACGGCTACTGTACGTCCTACTTACCAGCCTGGCAATTGAGGCAGCAGAGTCCCTGATGGAGGTACTGCTCGTTCTCCATGCAGATTTTGTGCGATTGGGTGAGATTTCTGTATTCATGTGCTGAAGGATCTGCTGCATGACAAACCAGCCCAATAAAGAGTGTTGCCATCACCTGAATCATCAAGGTCAGGGAGAGGTAGAGAAAGAGAGAAAGCGAGAGAAGAGAGGAGGAAAAAGACAAAAGCTTTGATTATTTTGTGTATCCATACAATACAAACTCCCCCACTCAAAAGTCATTAAATGAAGGACAGTAAAGAGGATAGTCTATCTTCATAGGAAACCTTGTGTGAGCAATCTATGACTTAATTTGAACCATCTGATTTGAACATCTGCCGCAGGAAAGCAATTAAGGGAGCCCTTCAGGACTACAGGCGAAACATCCCTGTGTGTGCAGGATGCAGAGCTATACACTTACTACACGCAGCACAACAGGCAACCAAACTGAATTACTCCACGATCTAGTTTTCTTGTAGAAGACATTTAAAAAGCAGGGACTGTTTTCTCTACTGTGGGTGTAACAGAAAGTGTTTGATAAGGTATCTCAGCTTAAAACCAGCACAGTGCCCATATCAAATGTGTGTCCAGAATTCATTCATGTGCTAGATAATAACAGGCTTGTATAGGTGGGGTACTGAGAAGAATGCGGCCGAACACTTTAGTGTAGCCCCCAGGCGCTGGTGTTTATTCACACGCTTTTCACCATGTCAACGTGAGAAGGCCCTATTCATTGGCAAACAACACACTTCTTAGTGCCTCTACTTCAAATGACCCACATTCTTAAACCCTGGCTCTTTGAATGCCATGACATGCGACACCGCCATGAAGCGCCTCATATGCAACGCGACACCTCATGGGTAAATGAGAGGCCTAGATTTGGAGGTTTTGTCTCTCCTGTGCACCGGCACCCCCTTCTCCTTCCTCCCACCTCTGCTAGACCAGGAGAGAAAGAAGCAGGTTAGGGTGGAAAGGGCCGGGTTGAGAGTTCGAAAAAAGGAGGAGGACGGTCTATTCAAAGTGAGAAACTGTAGACAGCAAGTTGAAGATGGGGTGTTCTGGAGGGAACAGGCAGTTTAAAGAGACAGTGTGGGAGAAAGCACAGAATAAAGACTGAGAACAGTCAGTCAGAGGGAGACAAAGCAGGACAGGCTGGAGCTCAAACCGACTCCTGACGCTAGACTTGGCTCTCTGGAGGGCAGCCATGCCTTGTTGTTCAAAAGAACTTTCCTCTCTCCCTCTGCCTTTTCCCTTCTTCCTCTCCCTCTGCTCACGTCAGACTTTCCAAAGACGCTGAGAGGCAGATGTGGAGGGGCAGACGGCCGGCAGAGCAGTCACAATCACACCATTTAGATCTATCCAAACATTCTGGGGAGGGGGGTGGCAGAAGAGAGAAGGAAAGGGGAGGAAGATAAAATGAGAGGGGAGACCAACAGCTAGCATGACACAGGGTGAGTCTTTAGACTTAAATACTTTGTGTGTATGACTGCAGGGTGGGAGAAGTAGAGAGACATGGAATTGTGGGGAAAATAAGTAAGAAGGCCGTGTGAAAAGGCAAGAAAGAAATATTTGTGTATAGGCACACGTGCACGAAAAAGCAGTGGAAAGAAAAGATAAAGAAAAGAACAACATAACTGGGAAAGACTGAGCTACACCAAAAGTAATCCTACATTTCTGCAGTGCAGGAAGAAAATGACAAAACGCAATCAATGCTCAAAAATATATTTATCCAGCAGTGAGTAGCTAATAAACCACCATACTCAAAAGTTAAAACCCACTGTCTCTTTGACAGAGAAGATGTCAAGACAGCATAGGAATTACATCACTTCCAGTCTTTGTTTCTTTTCACAGCCTGTTATACAACAGCATGTCCAGGTGCAGCCTCCATCCATAGCTAACCTGTTATTTTATGTTCAGCATTTGAAGGTTGATGTGCAGAAGATCACTTTTTTTTTTTTTTTTTAAATGCTAGTACTGCTACTATAGATAAAAAAAAAAAATTATCAATTAATCTGTCAATTATTTTCTCAACTAAGTAATTAACCCTTATTAAAATACTGAAAAATGCTCTTCACCATTTTCCAGAGCTGAAAGTGGCATCTTCAGGTGTTCTTCCAACCAAAGGTCCAAAACAACAAAGATATCAGGAAAGCTTCACATTAAAGAAGACACAACATCACTAATGTTTGGCTTTTTTTCTTGACCAACAATTTTAACAGTCAATTATCGAAATAGTTACATTTTCTTTCAATCAGTAGAAAACAATAGAATTCGCTATTGACACTGAGAATAGTTTAAAGATTGTTCCAGCAGGATGACAGAGCCGTAGTTCTCCATGTGCTGAGAAAAGAATCAAGAACAATTTCAGCTTTTACTTTGTGGTATTTCATGAACACAGCCTGCTTCAACACAAAGAAAACTAACATGTCCGTCAACTTTGTGTTCACACAAACATCCTAAGGCTGCTAAACTACATGTGCACAAATGTACAGTATACATAAACACCATGGGCAGCCACAACGCGGTTTAGTTTTACCTCTATAACCAAGCGAGGAAGAGTGGAGTGACCGTAACCTCAGTGTAGAAAGCCCTCCAAACCCACAATCACTGGAAACTCTCCAACCCCCGGCAGAAGTGGTTCACTCCACTTCACAGTCTTCTCTATCCTCTGTACAATGAGCGATTTTGGCTGCTGATTATTTGGTAAAACAGCGTCCTCTTGTCATGCTTTCAGTCTGTATGTATGAGTACTATGTCTGTGTGGATGCAAGTTAAACTAATAAGAGTTACAACAAAATAATGAGGGACCTTCTGTTTATCTGACAACAGTTGCTTCCCTCCACTTCCTCTAAAAAACCTGAGTTGTTCCAATTTGCCTTGGCACAAACTCTACACATGCCATGTACACTGAGAATGCATTTGTGACTAAATAACAGGACATTCTTTCAGTTGACCTAGGTTATCAATGGGCCATTTAGAGGGCTGTGATCACTCCATAACCCTGAGGGAATTACAGTGAGCTCCATTATAAATAAATGGGCAGAAACACACACACACATATAACCCAGGGGAGATTCTTCATTTCATATTGGACAGATAATTTCAGTCATAGACAACTGATAATGAAAACCATGATGTACCTCATTATACTCCTGTAACCTGACTTTTCATATCATGCCTTTCCTATTATCCGATCCTTATCTTTCGTCAAACTGTTGAACACTTGTGATTGTTGTGATATTTTACATCCACACGCTGGGAGGACATGATGACAGAGGAAAAAAAAAAGTTTTCATTAAAATATCTGTAGGCATAAGTGCTGAGGACGTTAAGAGTAGAGATATCAAAAGACTTTTCAATTTATATCACTCATAACACGCAGGGAATTTTAAGACATTTGCATATGACTTTTCCTTGTTTACTCATGTAGTTATAATTAACCACTTAAAAAGCCAGTAATTTATGCAATGACATTTAATTAAGCTAAATTGCTAATCAATTCATGGAATTATAGTTGGTCTATAGCTGGAGGGAATGAGCGTAAACTAACAGTGATTACTGACTATTACTACTTTATTTGACACATGACAGGGTGGAGGATGGAACAAACATAAACAACAGGCAGGAACAGTGCTGGCTGACGGTGCCTACCACACCTGCGTGCAGTTTCAGAGTGACAGACACATCTGAAAAGATTGAAAATACATGTTTTGCTGCACCTGCTGATTTGCAAGGTGCCATAAATGACGTAAATATGAAATGTGGATGACGCGTTCCTTCCCATAACATTACCACAGTTTCATCTTTATCAAGAGATCACTGCCTCCCACAACCACACGGAAAAACACCCCCCTCTTCATAACTGAACACAGTGACTGTATTACAGATGCCACTTTTCAGAGGTTGACTAAACGACAGGGTTAGACCATGCTGTTTGTTTGACAATTAAACAGCACAGTGGGTTTTTAACAGATATTCAATATCCGTAGATACAAAGTTAATTTTCTTGACCAGCCAAAAATAACCATTACCCAACCACAATGGCTCAACAGTGTTGTCCAATTATGACAAACTGTCTCATAAATATTTCATAAGTAGTCAGATGTACCTGCAGGGATGCAACTAACTAACTATTGTCATTCTTAATATATCAATCTATTGATCTGTTTAGTCTCTATACTGTCAGAAAAGTTTCTCACAGCCTTCAGATTTTTTGTCTCAACAACAAACCAAATATATGTATTTTTTACTATGTATGATATATGAGACAGTAAATTTGCTACTTGTGTGTGTAGTGTGTTTCAACCCTATTGTCATTAAAGCTACAATATGCAACTTAAGCTAATGCCAACACAAGACTCATCTGCTCTTCTGCCACGCGCCGCATATCCCTTCAGATATTAGTCAGTATCAAATTACAATAAATAAGAACCTGCTAAAGTTACTAATCAAGCAGAAGAAGTTGAAATTCTCTAACTTGCCAGAAGGGCGAGCCTCGATCAAAAGCTTTTAAAAGGAAGCATCTCTGCACCACTGCCACACTGTTCTGTGAATCTGATTTCAAAGACGCTTCAACAGCACCTCTCTACAATAAAGGTTCATACTTGTCTGTGTGTCTGCTATAGTATCTGTCACTTAAATTTCATCATCTCCCCGGCCTGTGATAGCCTGGATGGACGTCAGCATGCAGACTAAATTTTGTGTCTCCAGCACCATGTGCCAGAAAACTAAACTAGCAGACTATTTCATACATTGCAGGTGTGTGACGTTTATTTAGTTCTTGTAAAGTGGTAACACATTGTTTTATGTTTTCCCCCAACTTTTTCACGTCGGTAAGTCCAATAAAACAAACAAGGATGTCTTCTTCTCACTGCTGCTACCGTCCAGAGTTCCCATCATGTTTTGCAGCATGCATGTGTGGAGCGTGTCTGTGCACACATCCCTGGTTGTATGAACAGAAGCTTGTGCATGTTTGTAGTGCAAGAACAAATCCTTTAGAGAGCAAACAGAAAGCAAGGACTGCCCCTAAGACAAGTGTGGGAGCACATTTCTAGTAAAAAATATTAGAAAAACGTGATATACAGTAGCTATAATTCTATAGTCAATACTTTATGGTTTTCATTATTACCAACCCATAGCTGCTTAAGTCCATGTAGTTGTATTGTACGTAATTGTGCCTAATTATATTCCATAATTGAATAACTAATTTATGTATGGTGTTCAGAAGTAAGTAAGTATTCAGATGGCTCTTTGAATGAAAATGTAATTTAAAAAAAAGTAATTTAACCAGCATACCCAATGTATCATTTAAAATGTGACATCAAGCACAGGATTCTCTAATAACGGTTTGACTCTGGATCTTACTGAAAGTATTGTACAATGCATATCCGTAGAAGCTGACCTTGACAGGACAGTGAAGGATCTCCGTTCTACAGAACCCCGGCATTCCCTGGAGACAGGTGTCAACCATGCACGACTTCCTCGAGTGCTACATTACACTGACATTTTGTATTAGATTGTGAAGACAACAGAAAGCGTATGTCAAGAGAAACAACGCTTTATATAAACTGTAAATAAGTCCAAAGTTCAGCCAAGCCCAGATACATTCATCCTTTTAAAGCTGAATGATATAAAATGGAGAGACTGAATTCCCATGACAGTTAAAAACAGTCAAGAAAGCGCTAGAGTGTGAAAACCACATTGTTGCACCACAATCTGAAGATTATACACACACACACACACACACACAGTGTATGTGTGGGAGCGTGTGAAAAGCAGCTGCCCCCTCCTCTCAGGG
Organism: Sandelia bainsii; assembly: GCA_032362345.1. Taxonomy (NCBI): domain Eukaryota; kingdom Metazoa; phylum Chordata; class Actinopteri; order Anabantiformes; family Anabantidae; genus Sandelia; species Sandelia bainsii. The sequence continues at coordinate 3,976,214 of JAUMHL010000004.1, forward strand.
AGCACAGGAAGCTTGAGACAATACCGAGGCTTCATGCAGGGTTCAGCTCCAAACTGTTCCCTCCGCAGCAGCCTGCCTCAGAGCAGGCCCAGCACCCGATTAGATCCACAACATATCCGTTAGGCTGGATATTTATAACTCAGGGAAGCTGCAGCTCTACGACACTAATTCTTAAGTTTCTTCAGGCGGTGTGGTTCGCTTATTAGACGAGTGTGACAATGTGTCATGAGCAGGTTAGGTGACATTCACCTTCATACCAGCGAAAAAAAAGAGAAACAACCTGTGATGACGACAGTGTTAATGAATTTCCTGGCAGCCGCTCCTGCCAACCACAATTTAAGTGAAATGAGTGACACCTTAACGCTGGTGTTGACCACATGAAAACAGACTTACTGTCATGATGACTGAAGAGGAGAGAGGGGCTGCTAAAAATCCTAAAGACTGCAGAGCTGTAAGCAGGTGCAGCATGACTCATTTTCCAGTGTGTTTGTGAGCTTGGTGGTCTGTGATTTCTAAGAGCTCATGTCACGTCATTGTGACTCACACAGCATGTTACTGACAAACAACGACATTGAATATGAACTTCAATCCACTAATTGAATTTTGAGCTTTTTTTGTGTGCAGCGGGGCTATTAACTTAGCCTTTTCAAATTTTGATTAGGCCCCTTCACAGGGAAGCAGAGCGACCACTCTCTCAACTCCAGGAGGGAGAGAATGAAAAGAAAGGATGACTAATAGATTAAAGTATGTGCAGGAATCCATCACCTCGCTCTGGAGACAGTCACATTAGCTCCATTAAAGCTTGTCTTTGTGTAAAAGGAAAAAAGGCAATGAAGCACTGGCAGTTTATAGCCTCATCTATAAACACATCACAGCAAAAATGTAGAATATGTGACTGTTGTAGCAGGTCAACAAGGACTTAAGTGACCATCACTAGGTGGAATTTACATTGGATTTATGTCTGTGTAAACACAAGTTCATTCTCTGGACAAAGGTAGAGGTTGTCCTAAGTCTCTACACTTGTGTTATAATCTGTTCATTCATGCAGGAAGTCAGAGCTTATAGCACTGATGCAAACCTTATGCCACTCTGGTTTTATGTTATGTCATGTTCCTGAGATGCCTCTAAATGTTGAATTTAAATGCACTGCTGTTAGTGAGGCTGTTAAGATTCAAGATTCAAGATTCAAAACACTTTATTAATCCCAGAGGGAAATTATTTTGGCATGTTACAGCAGCTCT
>JAUMHL010000004.1:3977554-4028874 GCA_032362345.1 Sandelia bainsii
GTGTATAATGTAGTGGGTTATCTGATTATAAATATGATATGAATATGATTGTGATAGTTGTCATCACCCCTCCCCTTAATGTTCTTTAATCAATTACCTGCTAGGTTGAAAACAAGTACAAAAAAATTAAATCTTCAGGCAATCTTCCCAATTTAGAAGCTGGAACTAGGGAATGTTCGGCATTTTTGCTTGAGAACCATACGAAACCAGGAATTGATCAATAAAAAAAATGTTCACACCAATTTCTCACAGCCTAAGGTTATGTCTGCAAATAGCTATTTTACCCACAATCGAAAGAGATTCAGAGACAATCCTCACATTAGCATAGCTAAACTCTGTTTGGCATTTTGAGAGGAAAACTTACCGATATTATCAATTAATTACTGAAATGGCTTTTCTGCTTTAGTTGAATTTTGGAGGAAAGGCATACCAGCTTTCTAATACTGACTTCCTCCTACTTAATAATGTTCCCCAGTGGCTTTAGAATATGTTCTGCACTCTCCTATAAAACACACCTTGAGATGCATGTGCACAAATAACAAAATAGCTACCTTGGCCTTAACTCTTTCGTCTATGATAGTTCTTCAGAACACTTTATGATATAGGAAAGTGTGCCCTCCAGGAAGCACTAATACACTTAAAACAACGTAAAACAGGTAGAACTGACATAGACACATGTAAAAAAACAAAACAAAACAAAAAAAACATTAGATAAACAGTGTTAATCTCTAGTTTAATATCCTCAAACGAGGACAATAGAACTTATACTCATGTGACCTGACCCATCACATCTCATCTTTGCACAAGTAGAGCTATACATGATTGTATGTTCCTCAAAGCAGTTCAGAAACTCCTGTGGACACCGTGTTAGGTGGAATCAGAAACTATGTGGGCAAAGCTGGGTGAAGTTAATCTGTTTATCTCGTAACATTTGACACAGTAATTATCCCCACTCACCTCAGTACTGGATCATCCATGTGTGAGCGCTGACTCGCCCCTGTTGGTATGCATTATGTGGGTAGGCACCACCTGAACAGGTGGCACTCCCTTAGTGAGTCAGTAGGTCTTTGATTATTGAAGAGCGTTTCATGCTGACAATAACAACAGGTTTGTTCACAATAATCAATCTGCCGACAACAAATCGCCACCAAAGCAGCCTGCGCTCCGCAATAATTGCCCCACTGGAAACTATTAGTGACAAACATAAAGAAGCACACAACCACCTGGTATCTGAACATGAGTGGGTTACACTGCATTGCATCATTCAGTGTCCATGTAGCTTCTGTAAAGCCACAGAACTGTTTACACGGTCGCCATGCAGAACAACAAGCGGAGCAGCAGTTACAGCATTAGGAGCTCTGCAGTTGCTGATTTGTTGGCCACTACTCAGTCCCCAGTGGCAAAGTTTGGCCTCCACTTGTCCCAAGATGTCAGTCCTGCCCTTGTCTGTGTTGTCCACAGAGACAGAAGGGGGCCATTTCCTGTGTGAACCAACACCCAGACAAACAATCCCTAAATCACACATAAGCAATCACAGATAACGATCTAGTGTACATTTGCATGGGCATGACAATTCTAAGAAGTAAATTGATGCCACTAATATCAGCATATCTGTGTACTCTATAGGCAGGAAGTTTACTGGACAGCCAGGCACGTACACTCCGGCAATTTGAAGGGGTGTGTGTGTATGTGTCTGTGTGTGTGGGGGGGGGGGATTAGAGAGGGGGAACGGGGTGGGGAGGGGGTGAAGTTTCCTCATAGTCCCTTAGCAACAGGGCCTGTTGGTCAGGCCTCCAGAATTTACCGTAGTTTACAAAAGACATAAACACTGAGTTTGCCACCCGGAGAAGTGAATCTGATTCCAGTAGTGGGGCGCAGTGAGTATTAAAACACACATCCAGCAGACACCGGAGCTCCAGGCACACTGGCAGATGTTACATTTACTTTAACAGCTACATTTATAGTGAGCAGAGCCACAGAATCTGCCATCAAATGCCACCACGCTGCAGTTTCATGACTACTAGTACCACTACTACTACTACTAGTTTCATGACTAGCACTGTTGCCTTTATTAACCACAAAAGAAGCCAAGAGTTAATTTGCTCTGTCATTAAGAACTGTGATTCATTTTCCTTTTCTTATCTCATGCAGTAGTGTAAACATGCAAACTCAGTGTTTGGAGGAATCAAATTCCTACGTTAATCTAAAGGATTTTTAATAAATAGCTACACTTACAGGCCTGACAGTGAGCTTATAGTCCTCAAAGTGTGAGGCTTTGGCGCCGCACAGCTGGAAAAAACAACAGCAGAGGAATGAAAAGACGTCTCTGTGAAAGTCTGAGAGTGGAATAAACTTAAATGGAAAAACTGTTGAGAGACTTTGTGGCTTTAATTGACTAACTGGCCAGGTGAATTCTTGGTTTTTTTCTTTTTCTTCCTCTCAGTCAAACTGATTACAGCTTTAGAGCCATTACTGTGCTTCTCACACGCTGCACACAATTTGATTTAAAGCCAGTCTGAGCAAAAGTGGAGTCCACAGCAGAGCACAGGCGCACTGCACTTATTAATAGGGCTTCCAGGGCCAGCTACATCCGCTGTGACAAACCAGCAGCCATCAAATGCTGAATGTCTGCTGAACAATATGACCATGATGTCCAACACAGATGGTGGCTGTAATGTTGGAAAGGGAAGACGGGGTGTGTGTGTAGGAGGGGGGGGGGGGGGTTGTGTGTACTGTACTGAGCACAGAGAGACAGGAGCCAACAAAAGGTCAGACGAGCAAATCTTCTCTACAGAAATAAACACTCGAATCAACAAAACAACAACAAACACTGAGCTCGCTTCCTGTATACGAGCTCTGGTGGGACAATCAACGGGCTCGTTTCATCTCTCTCACACAACTTCACGGGCCTGGCCGTGATTTCAGCCCCCCAACCCCGCGTCACACCGCCGTCCGCCTGGTCGACGCTTCAACCTTAATGACACAATCAACGTTTTGTGTTATATTATTCAAAGTGTCGCAGCTTGAATCCAAACGTTACTTTGCGTCACCAGCTGAACTATCTCACATTCCCGCTGGTGCGCAGAGAGCGCGTCAAGGAGAAAACCACCCGAGGTTTATGTGCGTATTTTCACCATTAATATGAGTTTAATAAAAGAATCATCAACCAGTAGAATTATCATCATGTATCGTGATACACATTCAACCAAGTATGTTTTCAGAAGGTTGTTTACTTACATAAAGTTTCCCGACCACCGGATCGAAGTTCATCTTGGGAACTTCGAGATGAGAAGCGATCCCGCAGACTTGGACTTTGCGTTAAAAACCACCAGTTTAAAGTCTCCAAAAAACTTACACTCACAGCGGAAAAGAAAACGGCCCGTGTCTACTTTAAAGCAGTCTGTCATCCAGAGTCGTTCATGAGTTTTCTGTTTTCACTGAGCGAACTTCACAGCGTTTTTCTGGGAGCAGAGACATACACGGACCCAGCAGCGGCGAGGATTTTTTTTTTTTTTCCTGCGCGTAACGTCAGACTGTTCAGCAGCCAATCACAGCGCTGCGTCTAGAATAATAATAATTAAGCTCTATTGTACTGCATTTAAGTACAACTTTGGGGTAGTTTCACATGAGTATTTCACATTTTGTCACGTTTCAGAAGCAAAATGTATACTGTTCAATTCATATTAAAACACACGAGAGGTACTTTCACATATCCCAGCTTGTGAAGTCTGACATAAAAGCAGTGCCCACTGGGACACTGTGTGAACATCCTTAATAAAAAAAAGCAAAGCAAGGGAAAACAAAACACACCTACTGTACTTATAAAACAAATAAAATCATATGAATAGAATAAAATAAAACAATATAATAAAAATAGCAATAAAAAAGACCTTCAGACTTCACACACAAACAAGTGTTAAGGCTGAAACAGATGGACTTTTAAAGTATTTCACACAAACAACAATTAGACAAAAGTCTATAAAAGTATCATATATAGTGTTACATCAAAACTATTGTGTAAACTTTGGTTTTTCTTTTTTCCCACAACATTAAACATCTCATGACTTCTTATGTTTATCTAATGAAGCCGCTAAGCTGAGAACCACTGGACTAAACTACGAAACTGTTCTGCATGTAAAGCAGAGGTGATCAGTAACTAAGTACATTTACTCAAATATTGTACTTAAGTACAATTTTACTTGTACTTTGCTGGAGTCATTTCATTTTATCTTTACTTCTAGTTCACTACAATTTATAGGAAGATATTGTACCTCAGCTTTATTTACTTTGCAGATGCAGATTGTCAAATACAAAATATTATCAATAAAAAAAGTGATCCAGATCCAGGCTCAGTGTGGGCGGCCATCTGCCTCTACCGGTTAGTGTCAGTGGAAAGTGTAGACACAAAAGAACAACAAGCAAGATACAAACACTTAGCAGGTCTGTTGGGCCAGTAGCTGCACACTGAAAACATACAGCGTTTTAAGCCTAGTTTTAAAAATAGAGCTTGATAGCTAAAGGCTCTGATTCCCATTCTCCATTTAGGAAACTTTAGGAACCACAAGCAGACCAGCACTCTGAGAGCCTAGTGTTTTATTAGGATAATATGGTACTATGTGACCTTTAGTGTGTTTTAAGTGTTTTGTATGTGAAAAGAAGGATTTTAAATTCCTGACAGGGAGCTAATGGAGAGAAGCTAATGTAGGAGAAATATAATCTCTCTTCCTTATTCCAGTCAGAACCCTGGCTGCAGGGTTTTGGATTAACAGGAGGCTTTTTTTCAGGAATTCCTGGGGCATCCTATTGTATAGTTAGAAGCTCTCAAAGTAACAAATGTGTGGACTAGTATTTTAGCATCACAGACTGATGTGCAGGATATTGCTTGTAACAGTATTTTTATATTGACATATTGGTTACTTTTACTGAGCCTTTCTTCCACCACTGCGGTTTATAATTCAACAAATGGGTCATCTGTGCTTTGCCATGCTTTGATCTACACTCACTCATGGGTGACTCACTCCAGCCACATTAACTAGCCTTTGTAATGTGTAACTAACTTGTAATAACTAACTAATGTGGAACAAGAAGAAGCACCGGCGAATGAATGATCCTTAAGTGTCTGCAGGCCAGTGGATTCCCAAGCAGAGACACTTCATGGAGTTTTGCCACAGTGAGGAACACATTTTATTTCACTGATATTTCTATTACTTGATTTGAACCCAGCGAGAAGAGGAACAACTGACAAACACACAAATGTTTTTGCACTTTCATATCTCTGCAGCATATAAAAGACGTCAACTCCTGTCAACGTTTTAACAACATCATAAAATTATTCCACTGGTTGCACTGATCTACATCAAACAGCAAACAGCTTTCAAAACGTGGTTCCTGCTGACGAAATCTTATCTAAAGTGTGTCTGGGGAGGAAAAGGCGGAAGATATTCGGGCCAGCCCACACAAGACCATGCCAGGGTAATTTACAAAACCAACAAAGCAATAAACAAACAAGCCAAACAACTAGTATAAATAAATCTCTTTAGTCAGACAGTAGTGTGATGACAGACAGACGGAGCAACTTCTAGACACATGTAGAGTGCACGCTGTCTGACTTTTGTCTCACTTCTTGTTCAACATTCAACAGAAGCCACCACATTATGACACATGATGATTATTTAAATATCTTGTGACCTAAGGTATGGTAGTAACATTACAGAGAAGTGGGGAGCTTAGGGAAGGATGTGACTAGTGTGTCAGCTAGTTAGTGCTGATAAACACTGTGTCATCTGATCATGTTAGAGATGCTAGTTATTACAGATTATCTGAAACTAACTGACGACCTCTGTTTGCCCAATAAACATCTGAAGAAAAATACCATCAGTTCTCACATGACTAGGTTGTTTACTCACAGTAACCTGCTGAATGCAATTGAAGTAATTGAGATAAAACTCCAAAAAGGAAAGAGAAAGAGAGAAAAAACATCACCAGCATTTGTGAAGAGAAAAAGTAGTGAATAAGACAAATTTAAGAAATTCAATTTAAGAAGTGTAACAAGATGATCAGACTGTACACCCAAAATCTTAATATGGAACAAACAACACGACAGTCATCCAGTTGCACATCAGATGCATCCCATCCACTCCTGCCAAAGATAAACATGTGTTTCAATTAAAACTATCTAGGAAATCTGTATCTTCCACTTGGAGCACATCCTGTGCTCCTCCTTCTGAGGTCACTGACTATGTGCTTTAAAACAGGAAGTGTGACTGAGTTATTTGAAGGCCTATCCTGAACAAGTCTGTATTTATGGCCACTGGGTTGATTAGTTCACATGGACCAATTCCACAGTTTATCAGCTGTTATTTGAGGAAGAATGATTAAACTTAACCACTGAGGGAAGATAGTTGCTTAATGCTGTTTAGCCTCGAAGTCATTTGCATATCCTGTGTGGGAGCAGTGTGCATGTTTGTATATTTGTGTATGTAGGTGTGTGTGCAACAGATGGCGGTGACTCGGAAGGTTGTTTTTTTTTTGTTCCACACAAGTGACCTGCAGAGGAAAAGGGAGACAAAATAAAGGGAAGGGAAACCTTCCTGAGCGTCAGTAACCTATCTTGTGACGCCTGCTGGGTATTGTTTCACTTGCTGTTTAGGAAGACAGAGAAAAAAAAAAGCAGAAAAAACTAAATGCAAGACCTAAGCCTTAACACAATTTAGCTTTATTTATATTAATTTCAAAGTCTCCTGTTTTACTGCACCCTGTCTGTTACATCCTGTAGTTTATTCAGATTTAACTTTGTTATAAAATTTAAAAAGTAGTGACATAAGTGTCACTATATCCATATCCAGTGTCCATATTCATAGTAGAAAAAAGGAGACGGGAAATTGTGTAAAAATGGGCCCACATACTTTGAACACCAGGGACATGACAAGGACAGTGACCTTGCATCACCTGAACATCCTTATCTGAGACAAGATATGACATCAAATTTAGCTTCACAATTAACTCACGTGAATCATTTGTGTCAGCTGTGGCATTTATGCAATGACTGATATATGGTAAAAAATGGCTGCAGTCCACAGGACACCAGTGTCTGTGAGAGCTCTCAATTATAACAACAACAGCCAGAGGGTCATGACTGCTGTGTTTACAGTGAAAGGTCACAATGTGAATGCTGAGCAGAGATGTGAGGCTGCAGCCTGACACAGAAGCCCAGCAGAAGTTGCTGATAAAGTTTATGTTTCTCTCATATTTGTGGAGTACTGGAGCATCTCACACACACACACACACACACAAGAGTGAAAACTTCTGTCACTCAGTGTGTGTGGTATCGCTACAAACCCCATTCCCAGAAAGGTTAGGACTTTTTCTAATAAGAACTACAATCAGTCATTTGTCATTTCACTTGAACATACATTTATTTGACAGAACAATAAAAATACTTTTTGTGTTTTCTATGAGCAACCTAATTTTATTTTTTAAATGTAAGCAAATTTTGAGTATGATCTGCAACACAAAAACTGAGGAAAAACAGAGATGTACGTGATTATTTTTCTGGATGATTCCAAAACTGGCAGGTTAATTTGTAACAGGTGAGGTCATGACTAGGTATAAAAGCAGCAACCACCAAAGGCTCAGTCTTTGCAAGCAAAGATGAATCATACTTCACCACTTTGTGCTAAATGTTATGAGACAATTGTCAGTCAGTTCAAAAAGAATATTTCTCAACGTATGACTGAATTGGATTTAGGTGTTGCAACACCAACAGTACATAATATTGTGAAACCATTCAGGGGATTTTAGTGACACATGCTGCTATAAAGGCAACCTCTTTTCCCAGGAAGTCGGTGGATATTTCAGCAGGACAATGCCAGGCCTCATTCTGCACATGCTAAAACAGCATGGCACACACAGAGTGTATGTGCTTGATTGGCCTGCCTGCAGTGGAGATCTGCCTGAAATTGTGTGGAGCATCATGAAAAAGCAAATCAGACAATGTTGACCACAGATGGTTGAGCAGCTGAACTCTTGTGTACAGCAAGAACATTCGATTACTCCACTTGCAAAACTGCAACAATTAGTATCCTCCGTTTCCAAATGAATAAAAAGTGTAATTTAAAGAATTGGTAAACATGCTGCTGTTGAGTGTGTTGAAGGAATCAAACTCTAAACTTGCTTAAATACACAAAATACAAATAAACTGGTCAGAGATTAAACAGAAAATCTTAGATTTAAGAAAAAGCCCAAACTTTTGCTAACATATTAACAAATATTTATATTAACAATACAGCAAATCTTTGCTTATATGTTGGCCATATCAACTAGCTGGTGATGTCTGTTAATAGATCAGTGCTGGATTTACTTCCTGTTTTTGCTGCCCCCAACAGGCCAAACAATTGTTGCAGGTTTAGTACCTTCTCTTAAGAAGAAAGGAATATATTTTAACAAGTCTAAAAGTCTAGTGGTAAATGCTCAAAGCAAACACACCACTAAAAACTGTGTCTCAGAAATCGTGTACTCTTATTCTACCTGTAAGAATTAGTTTTTGTTAAAGCAAAAATTAATTCATGTCAATCTGATGAGATGCACCAAGGCCTCAGGAGTGAAGGATGGAAATCTTTTGAAGAGCTTTTTTTTGTATGTATAAAACAATGACCTCTTATTACCAATGGAAAAACATTGAGCTTGTGCCAAGTTCCAAAAGTCATTTGACAAAAGCTAGAGACGAATTGTGTGGGAGTTCTTGGCAAAATATACTGGAAATATGTTGTCTTATTGTCAAGTCACCTAACACTTCCTAACTCACACAGCTGAAGGATCTTTACTGGTTAGACAAAAAGGGGTTAAAGGATAGGCTGATGAGAGAGAGAGAGAGGTGTGTAGGCAGTGAGAAAGAGGCGTGAGAGAAAAGTTTGTGACTGGTTTTGTCTGGTTGAAGGCAGGTAGCATATTAACTCAGTGGATTGCGATTGAGTGAGAAATGCTTGTCTTTGTTGAAACCTTCGTGGTGATGTCATTAGTACTTTCCCTGGCAGCACCTGGGCAGGATTCACAGGAGGGGTCGGGCAGTTTAAGGCAGTGATCACGCTGTTGTAATGTGGCCTGATTAGTCACCTGACTGAAAGAGTTTCTCGACAAAAAACAGGCTTCATTCAGCAGTGCCTTAAAGATTAGCTGCCTGTTGAACTGTGTAAACAAATCTGTGCGTTCGTGTGAGCTGCTTACAAGAATGTGTGTGGGTGTCTGTGTCTGTGTGCTGTTGTACATGCTGTGTGAATAAATAATAAGACAGATACGTTTGAGGGAGAGGAGATGATCAAAACGGAGCCAGGAAAGAGTATTTTTATGTGCGTCTGTGTGCACTGAAGCGATAGTGCTGAATGAAGTTCAGCAGAAATACAGTATGTTGGAAAGAGACAGGGAGTGCGAATGAAAGGACTCGTGGCAGAACCCACAGTGCTGATGTTAGCTGTCTGATCCACTCAGAGACAGTTGGCAGCAGGCTGTCTACCAGCCACAAATGTACAGTAATTCAAAGCATGCGACGTGACGCCGTTCCCTGCGAGCCGGGGCTGCAGTTGATCCCCCCCCCGACGCACTGAAGTCATGTACTCTGTGAAAGCAACAAAAGCACTGTGCGCTCTATTCCACGTGATGCAGTTAATCACAGTTCCACAGCAAATTTGAGCTGAAGCTAATCTCATATCTAAATGGCGTGACGCCTGTTGCAAAAAACAGATCTTCCAAAACAACAGTAAGGAATTCAGCTCACTAGTGTCAGTTGCTCAGCTTTACTGTATCTAATATTTACAATAAAAAGAGGTGTTAGTATGCAATTATCATGATGTATAGTATTTACAGTCAGTAGTGTGCAAATAGGATTTATTACCTCAGTCAATTAGTGTTTGACAGCTACATAACTACGCTTCTTTTTCTGAATATTCAGCACAAAGACCTATACTGTTCTTGGTATTTGCACCAAGATTAAGTTCAGATCTAGAAGATAGAAATACTTTGACTGTGAAGTTCATAAATGACATCGCCGTAGTAACCCAAACGAAACAGATCTAAGATTGGGAGCCTACAAACAGAGAAATGAAACAACAGTAATAACAGTAAAGAGTCGGTGAAAGGAAAACAAGATTCCAGCTTTTGTAGGTTCATTCTCATGAGCTTCACATGACTTGCATTTAGCCCTTCTGTTGCCCCCCCCCCTTTCATTCCCCTATTTCTCCCTTTCATTCCCCCATTTCTCCCTCTGCACTGAGCTACTTTCCTCTGCCACTTCCCACCCCGCTGTCCCCCCTCCTCTTCTCTGCGGAGCACATAGACTTCCTGTGTGTCCTGGCCTGAATGGTATGTGCATGGAGTGGGTGTCTGGGAGGCCTTTCATCCAGCATGGAAAGAAAAGAGAAGTCAAGAGAGGGTGAAAAAAAAGGAAAGTGAGAGAAGAGAGTCATCTTTAATCCTTTTTGAGTCAGAGCAGTTGTCCAAAGGAGAGTGGGGTGGGGAGTATTAAATGGAGTGAGAGGGCTAGGGTTGTGCCAGGGATGTGTGTGTAGCGTCTGGAGGGGAAGAGAGAGGCCTGCTGGAAAAGACTGCAGCCTGCCTGTTTGCCTTTCTGGGACAGATGACATCCGGTTGAGGATATGCTTTGCATGGCTGAGTGAGAATGCTAAACCAGAGCAGGTAGAATAATTTTGTGTAGAATAGCTCTGCAGAATTTGCAATAACAAAATGACGATTGTGTTGCATATACTGTAACAGAGTTGGAATGACAATCTTGCACCTCCTGCGGCCTCGTGGGTGAGTGCTAAACTACATTTGGCATTGTCAGACAGGGTGTAGCTAGCTGCTGAGTGCCAGGCCTGAGTGAACCCTGTGAAGGGGCGAACACACAAGTCTGTATGACTATCTTATGCCATGGAAACAACCTACAGTCACATGTGAGTGCACATGCGCGCATACAAGACATGAGTCAAGAGTGTCAAGACATGCCTAGACGAGAAAACCTTTAATAAGAAGATAGCATGCAGTGCCATCTGCTGTTTTGATTGCATAATGTGTGTATGTTGATGTTTAATCATTTCAGAGAAACAAGAAGCAGTTAGTTACAATTCTGGTGGATTATTTTGATCCATGCATGTAGATAAAGTCATGCATATACAGCACACCATAAAACTCTTTGGTTTGTTTAGTTTGTAGCAATGTTGTACTAAAGATAAACAGAAAGAAAATGATTAGGTCTATGACTGAGTATTAAATCTTCACACATAATTAAGATTTTAGTAGTGAGTTTTACAATAAAGAAAGCATAATACCTGATCCGCTCCTTTACATAAAAGACAGTAAATACTTTTATATAATTAGATTTGCTATTTTAAAGAACAACCTTATTATTTACACATAGAAAGTGAAATAATAAAGGATCAAACCAAATTACATTTGCATTATATTGTATGTATTCGGTGTAATACAGGAGTCTAAGATTATTAACTTAATGAAATGATTTTCAGTGTTAGATATATTTACTAATCAGGCACCAGCTCAACAGCTGTATTAGTATTTTATTTAAAAGGAGCCCCCGGTGTTGCCTGCAGCTTCCAACTTGTGAGTGATACTAACCTTTAGTACTGTAGTAAAACAAACACTCATGGTATTTGATACTTTTATCACCATAGGTGTGCACAGGTGTTCCATGTGTCAATGAGACACCTCACGTTATGGTATACCGTTCTGTTTTCCCCATTTCAAGTGTCACACTGTAACATCAGATACAGGGGTAATACATTGGAGAAATAATAGATTTATGTCAGTTTTCCCCAACATGCGCACGCATCCCCAAAATGTGTGAAAACCAAGCCTGGTTACACCCATTTAGTACAGCAGTGTACAACTTGAAAAAGAACAAAAATGTTCTGAAAGAAAAAATGGAAGATTTATACTCAAAGATTCAAACTGTGAATTTTATGATTTCACTGCATATTTATTCCAACAGAATACAGTATATACAATTTCAAAACTGTAAATCTTGCAAATCTGAAAAAAAGAAGAACTTGGCCTAAAGTAACAACACTGGTAATAACTGCTGTCACACTTTTCACCTTCTCAGCATAAACATTCATAGCACTTAAATCAAATGAGTATAAAGAATGTATAGAGATGTTTCAAATCAAACATACATAAATGCATAACACTGTATATATAATTATTTGAAGAATAAAATAATATTTATTCAGTATATCCAGCAGTTCTGTCTGATAAATAGAATCATATGGGAATAAGATTTAAAAGGCAGTAGCTTTCCTCCAGGAAAGGAAATCAGAGAACAAGAAACAACAGACACATAATTAAGGAATAAAGTCTTACTGTAAATGAAACTTTCATCACATTTGATGAAATGATTTAATTGTACTTAAGCTAGCATTGTTTCCTATTTTCTTCAAAGCAATGAAGATCTTAAGAGAATACAGGCTGTGAGAAAAACACATCGTACCTCACACATCTGAATAAGCTGAAATAGTAGCAAGGCTGTAGGCTGGATTTTCCAAGGATGTGTATTACAGCTTTTCAAAACACAACTTTCCTGCAACACACACACACACAGTTTATGAAACGGACACTGTTGGACACATTGAGCATGCTCAGTTGACAAATGTTAAAATCATATTGAGTCTTATTGTTATTAGTAGCTGGCATCAGAGAGAACAGGTTTAAATGCTTCAGTATTCTTAAGAAACACCTCTGTGGTGTACAAGGTGGGCACTGTGCATGGCAATGAACAATACAGCTTGCATATAACAGATTTGTTCTTTGATATGGTACTTTATAATAAAAAAAACATTCTGATCACACTTCCTGATGACAATGAACCCACCTAAAGAGGCACAGTTAGTTACAAATTTGTATGTTTTTTGTGATGCACAACACAAGTATAAACAAAAAGCTTTATCTGTTTTCTTTTTATGTAATGTATATATGTGTATCTGTGTGTGCATGTGAGAATAAGGGCCAGCTTAAATACACAATAATTAGACGATAACAGGAAATGTGATATCCAAAAAACTTCAGCCTTCATGTTAGGTATGTGAGATTCTGAGTGGACACATTGAGAACAGAGAGTTTTTGGAATAAGATTTGGCAGCATAACATCCTGTTGTCCAAGCCTTGAGCCAAAAAGTCAACGGTTCAGGGCTTTCCACCAAAGAAAATATAGATTTCCAGAAACAAAATCCACATATCCAAAGCAACTCCAACTATAAATTCTTATGAAGTGGCATAAATCAGAACGTTGTCACTGTTCATTATAGATCTGCATAGCAAGGTGTGGTTCCTTCCCTTCTCTGGAAACGCTTGGAGATTAGTTGAATGTGGCGTAATACTGATCGTGATACTCCAGTGTGCTGAGATGATGACTGAAGTCAAGTCTGGTACAATCTGGAAAAATGAATGGGTGCTGTCCTTTGCAGTGAAGGTGGTCTGAACGGATGTGGTGCCATTAAGCCATGGCTGTATCATTTCTGTACAGGACAACATTTCCATCAAGCCACACAGTCCAGCTCCTCATATGCAACTGGTAATTTAGTTGCTCAGTAGACCATCAGCTTTCATCCATCTGCTGCAGCATTTTGATCCTTGAGACACTCAACTGTTTAGTTGTCCAGACAAAATTCCCTTTTCTACTATGTCTACTGCGTAGTGAGGAGCAATACTTCAGCACTTATCTGACTGTTCTCTTCAAGAGTCCCATCTTTGGTTTTATTGCACATTTGTTCAGCCCAAACACCTGTTTGCACACCTTGTTATCCTTCCTTCATGCATTCTGCAGTCTGTCCTTCTCTGGTGCTCCAGTGTTTGCCCCTAAACGGTGTACACAGCTAAAGTGGAAAGCTTTATCCCATTTCTTAAGACCCAATGAGATTTTTACATCTGTAAATAAAATAAAAACGCTTTGGATAAAATATGAAGTTACCAGAAATGATTACCACACAACTTTCTGGAGGATGCAGGACACGCATTGTGCTTCAGCAGCAAGTCAAGTCATGTTTTTATTTTTTTGAGAAATCAGCATATTGAGTCATGAGACATCAGTGAGATATGTTGTGAGTAATCGCTCAGGAAACTGAAGAGGTTCTCCAGTTCTGATGACTCTTTCCTCTATTGAAAGCAGCCACATTCATTTTCTTTTTTTTAAGAAAAACAATGCTTTGCCAACATTGCAGCTCCCCAACGTGAGGTCAGGACTGCTCTTCCTGGTGGCACTGTGGGAAACATTAATCCTCAGTTGTCAACAAGCTAAAAGCTAGAAGGAAATTTGTGTCCATATGTTAGCGGGAAGCAGTTGTTGATTACAAATAGAAGAATCTCTCCGTAATATCTGATTTTTAAATGCTTAGTTAATCTTTAGATCATGTATAAGTGAATTAACTTAGCATATGACAAATGGAGAGAGGTCTCCATCCATGTGAGTCAGTATCTTGTAAATGTATTCCACATACACAGTGACCTTTTTCAGCTCATAATGGTGAATCAGTCTCTCCTTATTACAGTTAGTCTGTACAGTATTTGTGGCGTTCTTTGATCCATATAGATAGAATGATAAACGCTTTCTGATAGACTACATCTACCGTGCATTTTCCAGTTTAAATATCTGATCACAGCACGCTGACAACAGATTTTCCATGAACTCCACGTACTGAATGAAACATTTCTCTGTGGTTAAATATACACACAAATACATGTAGCAACAAGAATTTACTTTCCCTCTGCAGAGGCACCATGAGCACACTGAAATTGGCTGCTTTCTTCCCAGCTTAAAGATGAAATTGGAAGTTAGCTTAGCTTAAAGACTGGAAAAAGCGGGAAAGCATTGCAACTGACAAAGAAATAGTCCTGTGCATAACCCCAAGCTTTAGTACAGATTAAACAACTGATATATCATGCTTTAGTATTAAGGCTGCTTTGCATTTCACTTCAGAGATCCAGTAGGCGTGGATATTTTTTCATCTTCAAACAGAGCCAAGCTATCCTTTTCTTTCTGTTTCCAGTTTTTATGTTAAGCTACGCTATCTGGCTGCAATCTGCAGTTTCATAGTTACTGTAATAATAAGACTAAGAGTGTAAAATGTAAATCTATAACAACATTCTTGTCTCCCAACTCTTGGCAAGAAAGCAAATGCTTTCCAAAATGTTGAAATGTGCCTTCTTAGAGGAAATGGCAGCAGCACTGTTTCACCTTGGCTGTCTAGTCAAAGTAGGTTAAACCATTTTAAAGAATGAGTACAGAGAATTATTTTGGAGGGCTGAAGAATACAGGTCATAGCCGATGGTTGACAAGTTCTGCTGAGATTTCTTTGAGGATTTATTCTCTATCTAAAGGCCTGCATATGTAAATGTAGTTTAACTTTTTCAGCTGACCACTAATTTAATAAAATGTTAAGGGATGGACCCAACAGAGTCAGACATATTAGAAAGAAGTACATACAACTCTAGGTTGTATCTGGGGAGCTAGTTCTACCTGAGTCCTCCTGAGGTTCTCATTTGGTGCTGTTCAAACAGCTACACAACGCTAGATCAATACGGTAAATTGGCTTCTATGGTTCCTTTACATCTGTCTGAAAATTGGACTTTGTATGGGTCTCTGTTTCATCTCTTTGTGCAACACAGTTTTGAAGATTTACTGTAGCTGTTTTCTCCACCATACATGCGGGATGTCAGTCCTTTCAAATATTGAATTCATTAAAAAGATGAAAAGAGAGAGCCAACACAAGTTCAACACAAAGTCACTTTATTAAGTTTAGCGGCTGGTGGAGCGATTGGATGTGAGAATCTTCCTGATCAGGATATCTTTGTTCAAATGGATGCTGGCTCTGCTTGTGAAGATAAGACAGAGGAGAAGGTATGAGAGTTGTGTGAGTGTTTCCAAATAATGATGTCCAGGTATGTGACAATCCAGATGAGATGATCCAAAAAAATTAAAAATAAAAGGCAGCTCAAGCTCCAGTCAAGCCACACATCCCCAGTCAAAATGTAAATAAAGAAATAATGAGAAATTAAATCCTAGGATGCCTACAGATCAGCCAGGTAAGATTCTCCTCTGCTGTCTATGCTTTGACAACATTTTCTGCTGATGGGGTTGAAAATGTTCTTCAGTGTGTTTGTTCAAATGACTGTTTATGTAATTCATGTAAATGTTAAAGCATTTAGAAAGTGATCTCATACACCCTTTACTATTTTTAGCATTTGGGCATCATCGCCCTTTTAAATACTAATCAGTGTCGACAATCTCTGTCAACAACTGTAACAACAAGATGCTGTGACAGGCTTAAGAGCCGATATTCCTTGCTTTCTGTTTTGTCATCTGACTCCAGCGAGTAACATTAGAGACAAGGTGCAGACAAGAAAAAAAGAGCATTAAGAGAGCTTGAAAATGACTGACAACATAATGACGTTACACTAAACATTTTGACAGCCCAGAAGACTGTTTGAGGGCAAGTGCCAGCACATCCGATCCTGGGAAGGTCACAACACCAGCATGATCGGCAGGTTGTCTAAGATGCACTCCATCCTATGTGGAGAGTGCTCTTAACACAGATATCCATAATCCTTGAATACAGGATATTGAATTTGTCTTCAGAAGTGTCAGGAGGTGACATTTCTCAATCAAAGATGGATGTGGAATACTTCTTTCCCTTTCCAAAATGTTTTTGTTGCATCTCAGTAACACAAATGCTTTCTCTCAGTTGTTCTGATTACCATCTCTCTGTATGTACCGATTGGTTGAGCAGAACTGTTCCTTTAGGAACAGTCCAAAACCCTGCTGTCACATTTCCACGTCCTCCGCACTATAGGTTTGATCATAAACCTGCTCATCAGTGTTCATGCAGTAAATGTTCCATCATGATTTGATCTGCTGTAGACCTGCCCTACCCAAGTTTAGCGAATTCAGAGTCCTGCTCTTCTCTGCTGCAGCCAAGAGAAGTGATCCCAGAGGATTGGATCTTGCTGATTTCCTCTAGAGCACTGGCCAGAGAGTCCAGGTCCCCTGAGTCCTGGTGCTGGGCTTCCCACAGACTCAGAATCACTGATGATGGGCTCTCCTGACATGCAAAGTAGCACAGGTTCCTACAGACCAGGGAAAATTGAATATTATATTACACTACATTATGGTCAATGACATAGCAAGGAATAACTGCTGAGAACAAATATGTGGTTCAGTAATGAAGTGATTGCTTTGTACTGTTAATGATAAGAGGAAACTGTTTTAGCGCTAAGAATTGTTAAGTTGGTACTTGAGTAATTTAGTTGATTAACCCAGCTGCTGGTTAAGCAGTAGGGGTTGCTGCTTTTTATACATGACCTTCTTTGGAAATAAAGTAGTTACTGAATGTCCAGCTTACTTGTTTTCATACAAAAAAAAAGAAAGAAAAAGAAAGACAAAATTCCCAGCAGACTTATAAATCTGATCTTCTTTAAATAATAATTTGTGTCTCGTATGGTTTCCCTGCAAAAGGTTGAATTAGCAATTCAACAATTAAAAACTGTAACGTGAACATATGTAAGAATTACATTAGCTTCTTCTCCCAATAAACAATAACAATAAACATTTTCAACTTCAAGTGTATACCTGCTGGATTTAAGATGCTCCCTACTGCACTGGCACCTCCATTCTCTGCACTGGAGGTTTCACATTTCCACATAACAGTTGTATAAACAGCTTGTAAGGCAATAACTAGATTTCTACTAATGTATGGGCTACAAAATTCTGCTTGTATGTACGCACCGTAAACTAGGTCAGTCGAATCCCCACATATGTCTCTCTGCATAGTATGATTAAATATTGAAATTGAATTTTAAATGGATTGGGGATTGTTGATTCTTAATTTTTGCATTACAATATAGAGATACTATGATAAGTTAAATTGGAAAATGTCTTAAAAATGATGTAACCATTAATCAATCAATAATAATCATCAAAGATCAGTTATTGCATTTTCAGAGGGCTGACAATAATAGTGGTACAGAAACTCTTATTTACATTTTGTGATGGACAAATGTGTGTGGTTTATTCTATGAGAAAACAAACTCTAAGCAAGATTTCATTGACATTTATTTTGTTCTGTAGCTTTTATTACACCGATCCAATAGAGGGCACTGTTTCATTACACTGTAATTTCATTTGTTGCTTTCTCCCCTCTTTGCCCCTCTATCCCATTTTTCTT
Source organism: Sandelia bainsii (assembly GCA_032362345.1). Lineage (NCBI taxonomy): Eukaryota > Metazoa > Chordata > Actinopteri > Anabantiformes > Anabantidae > Sandelia > Sandelia bainsii. The sequence continues at coordinate 3,995,773 of JAUMHL010000004.1, forward strand.
TCTCTGTGTGACAATGTTCTCACACATACAGAGAAATAATTACAAAAATCAGCTTAACTAGGTAGAGACATTCCCATTACATACTTCTTGGTGCATTTGCCTGGGCTGAAAATGCTCTGAAATCCTCTCCCATTTCTCAGTCACAGATGTTTGTTTTCAGACTCTGTTTAAGTGAAATTCCTTAATCACATACTTTCTGTCACAGCTTCCTAGTTAACTTTCCCCTCTCATGTTTCTCCAGCTGGCAAGATAGAGAGCACACTCACTTTCAGTACTTTCTCCCTCAAGTGCCTGACAGAGCTGACTGCACAGATCTAAGAGTGTTCATGGCTATAGGCACTTGATTATTGACTTCTCTTCTGAAGAACAAATAGAGATCACCCTATCACCAAACAACTAAAATCCTCTGCAGCCTACGCAAATACTGACCTGGCCCAACCTCTGGAGAGTTTAGCAAGGCTTGGAGGATGGAGCACGTGCAGAGATGCAGCTAATGAGGAGTGCTAACACGAACACATTTTCTTGCCAGAGGCTGGTCTGTCAGCAGTCTGAGACCTTCCTTCATATTCCTGCAAAACACTGCATCTTCTCTCCAGTTATTCTGACTGTGCTAAAGTTGGCCATAACATCTCTCTCTCTCTCTCTCTCTCTCTCTCTCTCTCTCTCTCTGTTTCGTTCTCTCTGTGCATGTGTTTCTAGATCTATAATGAAATCAGCAGTGTGGCGTGTTACTGAAGGCTGGTGATGGTGATGGAAGATTAGGGCTGACATGGTGCCTAAATACTAGATTAAAAATAGTAGGGAACAGCTTTTGCATAGTGGTGAGACCAGAACATGCAGGATTTATACCTCCTAGTCATTATTCAATTATTCAGAATTAACTAAACAAAACATATGAGCTGATTCATGTGTCTGAGCTTGTGTAATACATAAGTGACTCAGCAATAGGTAAATGGCAACTAAAGAATGAAATGCAGGTTTCAGAGTGCCACAATTTATACCTGTCTATGTGGAGCTTTTGAGCCAAGAGCTGCCAGTCCTTGCCCTTGGCATTAGAGATGTCAAAGGTGGCACTGATCCGCTGACGGATGGACAGGGGGATTTTAAAGGCCCTTGACCCTGTCTGAGAGGTGATGGTACAGTCCGACTGAGTGAAAAAGGGAACCACTCCCTTTTCATTCTAGTAGCAAAAAAAAAGAAAAGAATAAAGAGATGTCAGTGTGGTCTTGATAATGCAGCTCAAAGTCTCTGCACCTCAATATGAAGACAAGGACAAGGACTTATCAAGACAATTTGCAATCTATACATGAAAAGCTCCCTGAAAGGCTCATTAAGCAAGCTCTTAAATCAAATCATGCGTTATTCAGTGCCATAAAAGAACCTATTAACAAGCACACACTGTCTCCCTCTCCGAGTGCTACTCACCTCTACCACAGACGTGTAGACCTGGAGTATTTGCTCCTCGCCTTTGACCTGTCGCACGCTGATCTTGCAGGACAGCTGAGACGAGGAGTGGCTGTATCGCTCCAGAGAGAAGGCACACTGCAGGGGACGCTGGTTACTGGCCCACACCTGAGAAAAGGAGAACTCCTGCAGGTCGAGGAGAGACGGAGGGCGGACAGGGAGAACGATGGAAGGATTAGGAAGAGGAGACAACAAACTCATTAAACCCCATGCTAAAGACATTCATTATTTGAATCCTGCTTTGCCACCCACTTTGCTGTTTACATGATTAATTAAGACCGAATGAGTGGCCTCTTCAGCAGATCAATGATGTTACCTAATCAAGCAGTTTACCCATCACAAAGAACACCAGCAGGCGTTAGAGCCCTTGGGACGAAAATGTATCCTGTTAACCATGTGAAAAAGCTGGAGTCATTAGTGCCAAGATTAAATATATTAGATGTTGTTTTACACATTGCTGCTTGGGAAAAATAATTAAGTTACTTTAGATTACTTTTGCATTACACCCTACAGTGCGGCTAGTCTTACATGGAATCATTAGTTCGATAAATATTACACATCCAGCCCACATTATTAGGACAAACAGTATATGTAATGACTTTAAATCATTCTCTGTAGATTTATTTGGTACAAATAGAGCCTAGAACATTACACTCAGACTTTCCAACCAACATTTACCACTTTGTTGCCCTGGTTATGTTTTCTTCTTTTTCAAAGACTCCTAATGTGAAGCTTGTAAATGCTGATCTGTTAAATCAGCAACAGTAATGGGATTATGGAATTAGGACAGAGATGCCTTAATTTAAACAGTTTGCGCTGAATTATCTCCCAATGTGGCGGCTGAGAAACCAAAACGAACACATCAGAGCAAATGGAATCTAAAAGGCCAAATTCAACTTCCATTGCTAACTACTGTGTGACCCAGACAGTGGCGCAGTGAGAACAGGTCAAAAACACTGTTTTATGGATGAATCATCCTCTCTTCAGATCCATCAGACAGGAGGATGGCTACTTGTAAAAGCCTCCTTCAGGCAAAAGTAGTGTCTGAATGAGAGCCCATAGTCATCTTCCCTGTAGTACCCTCACATAGTGGCTCTTCCCTCTCCAGGAAAAAACCTTGTTGGTATTCTGGAGGCACTATAGTGGACTAATTCTGCTAATAGGATGTCACTGGTGGAATAAACATCACATGGTAGAGCAGAATATGCAGCATGTAGACCCCTAGCAAGATAACTACACACATACACACACACACACACCATGTGCATATTGTTTGTGTTTGTGTGCCCGTGTAGCAGTCATAATTAATGTTGTAAGGGCGTGTGTCAGTGAGATAGCTAGCCTTAGTGATCTCCTGCTGAGCCCTTACTGCTGTCCTCTGGCTTTGATGTGGAGGAATAGAGGAAGCGGCACAGCTTCATTCCAGATCTGTGACCCTGACAAAGCAGAGCTTGGTTTAAATTAGACCCGAGATGCACACACCCTAAACCTACTCACTGCTTTACATTCCTTCGCACCTAATGACACAAACTCACAGTTAGAAACCACCTACCTGGCAGGTGGTGAAAGGCTTGATGCTCCAGAGTAACTGTGGGATGTCCTGGATAGACACCTGGAGGCTGAAAGTGTTCCCCCTAAACAGCATCATTTTAGGCTCCTCCAGCAGCCTCCCGCCCCTGCTGTGCTCACCCACTGCCACCTCCTGATGTGGAAAGGTGTGAGTTTTTTTTTTTTGAGGTATGGTATAAGAAAGCAAAAAAATAAATAAAGAAAAGTAGATATAGTGTGTTACATGGTTGCTAGACTCACTGTATGAAGCAGGTATAAAACACAGCTTTTCTTGTACAACTAAATGTTCCTGGTGATTAATAATACACAAGAATTTATAATATATTAATATCCACACACAAGAAAAACACCTATACAGACAAATGTAATAGTTTATTTATCTAGTGTAAGGCAAAATCTAAAACAAGCTAAATATTATGAAATACTATTTATTATTTTTAGCCATTTTTCAGTTATTTATTCAGAGCTTCATAATTGTGACTTTCTTCTCTCTGGTAACCTGACTTCTTTTGGTTTTGGACAAAGGGAAATTGTGATTTAGGTTAATCTATTATGAGTCGTGCAAGTTTTAGAAATGTGACCATTTCAACACAGCTAGCAAAAAAGCAGTGGAAGAAATGTGAAGAAAAATCCATGAACACAAATGAATGTCCAGAGTGAGACAAAAAACTAATGCAAATACACACAAGAAGCTCTTAGCAAGTGACGCATGCATTGGTTGCACACTCCAGAAACCTTGATTTTTATCTGCCCAGTGCTCCTTGCACATTTAGAGAAATGCTGTGACCATGAAAAATCAGCTCTAAATGACAAATAAAACTGGGGAGGTGCACTGTGTATCTTCGAGCTTCCTACCTTGTGATTTTGTAATTTGAAGACAATAACATGTGTGTGCAAGTGTTGGTATATGCTTGCATATTTGTGTTTATATTTTCTGTATTGTGGGAATCCATGGTGCTTATCCTCTCAGTCACACAGCACAGAGAGGAGGGAAATGCAAAGCATACAGGCTGTCTTGAACCTGATCGATTCCCTCTTCAAGCTCACAGGGGAAATTAATTGTCGTATGAAGCACAAACAAAAGCCAACAAAAAAACAACAAATGAACAAATAACCATGTCTGACTGATGGAGAGGTGTAGTGAATTGGCTCTTGGCAGTTAGATCCAATTTCTCTTTGCTCACATGCAATTCTACCTACTGAATGAAGCTAAGTGAAGCAGGACTAGTGGCTGTGTGGGACAACTGGGGCCACTACTTCAGAAAAATTGTGTGTGTGTTTTAATTAAAACAGGAAGCACACGACTTTTGCAAAAAAAGTATTTTCTGGTTGCAAAACTCCTGAACAAAAAGCCACAGTGATGAACTGCTGCTGTGTCATTTTAACATGTTCGAATAGTTGTTAAATGGAATGCAATGCTGTAACACATTTAATTAACAGAGTGCAAATTAAATTACGCAAAGAAAGGACAGGGAAGCAACCTTGGAGCATCTGTTGTCTTTGTAATTAAAAGTCCCTCTTTGTCTCCTAGTCATCAAGCATCTCCCAGTGGCAATGTTACTGAACAGGCAGATCTTCAGTGGAGCACCAAAAAAGTCAGACAGGAATTCCTCCAGGAACGCCACCAGCGACAACAACAAATCTACGCCATTTAAAATTTTTATATTATATATTAGAATTCAACTGGGAATAGAACTCACTTTTAGCTGTCAGTCTCTTGGTTGGTCAACCACTTTGGTCCAGACTGAAATGGCAGCCTATTTGTCTTATTAAATGTGAACCTTTTTATATGTGTCTTTATGAGCAGGCTGAACAAAGAGGGATTTTTCTTTGACTGACTTTTATGCTTTTCCTTCTGTCATGTACAATATTTTTCATGACCCATAACACATTAGAAAATTTAGAAGTTAAAATTTCAAAGACATTACTTTAAACCATCCTTAGCTTAGCCTTGGTCTTCACTCATACCTGAAATGCATGGGGCGTGTCGTCCACACAGTAAACCCTGAGGGTGAAGCCCAGAGAGTTGCTGGTGTCCACACTACCAAACACAGCCAGTCTCAGCCGCTTGGCTGCGTCCTGGGTCTGCGGCTCTCCCACCAGGGCGTAGCGACCCGGATGCTCCAGCAACACATGGCACCTCTGGGCCTCCAACAGGCAGTAACAGGATGTGCTTTCCTCATCGACAGACATCACTTCCTTTGGGTGGGAGGGATCCATCAAGAGAGATCAGATTTAACGGGTTTATAATAGTTTATTTCAGGGTTAATAATGAGAACAGGTCAATACTAGAAGGCTGCCCTGCTGATCATTTTTGATATTTGGTTTGGAGGATTCAGCATCCAGCTCTACACAGTGGAGCAGAGCTTGCTGATTCATGATTAATAACATTTCAATTACAGCCAAGAATTTGTTTGCAAAAGGAGTAAGAGGCTTTAATTTAAACATCAAAACTGAAAGCTGGACACAATTCAGATTGTGTTATTAGGGTAAATGCTAATTTGCTGGATCAGGCAGGATCTATTATTCCACTTACTAGGAAAAAAAAAGACAAAAAGAAATGATTATATGTGAGTAAGAGGCCATTAGAGCCATGGATCTAGCATTTTAAAGTCTGAAAGTGTTTTAGTGAATTATTAGATGCTTAACAGACAAAAAGCTGAAATTTTCCCTCATACACAAACTCACGTAGGAGCAGGGATTGTGCAGAGCTGAACGAGGGCCAAATGAATAATGACACATCTCACTAAACAGATAGAGACACAGTAACACTGACAGAAAGGATTAGCAGTTGTATCCAGCAGCCAAATGCTCCTCATCTAGGGTTCAGTCCGTCCTAAATCACCTTTGAAACACAAGTGTGACCCACAGATCCCCTCTGCATATGGCCAGGCTGAGGCATATAAAGCAATGCAGGGTAATTTAGTAGCCCACAGCTTCCTAAACCCGCCCCATTAGCGCTGCAGCAGACATGAAGGATCTCCATGACATAGCTCATCCCCGCCAGGCAGTCGGGGAGAAATGATGGAGTCAAACTCCAGCAGTACAAAAGTGCAAGCTTTAATGGGAATGGCACTGAGAGGCAGAGTGAGAGAGAGGAGGGGGAAGAGAAGCAAGGAGAGGAAGACATAAGGGGGAGAGAGATCTCCCTCTCCCATTATATCACTAATTCCAGAGATTCGATTTTGAGTAAGCATCTTTCCTAAGACAAAGGGCTCATTATTTCACTGTGACAGAGACAGGTCACGACGTTGCATTTTCTTGGAGAACGTCTCCTCTTATTTCCCTGGATCCTTCAGCGTCTTTCTCTCTCCATCTTCCTTCTTCACTCACTCTCTCTGCTATTCTCTCCTTTCCAATGGCATATAGCTCCCATCAGTGATGGGTCTTTTGATAGCTTCCTTTTGTGCAACACGTCTGCTGGCAAATTACATCTGTGTAAATGTCACACAGTGTGAAAAGACCAGGCAGGGACGGAGCCACAGGCCCTCCAAGGTCACAAACACTTGGTGGCTGCGGGGTCACTCTGCCTCAATAAGGTCTCTAAAGCCTTTTGATGAGGTTAGTTAAACATCAAAAGAGCATCTTAGATATGTGTACTCTGACTGGAAGGCACAGGAAAATAGATAGAGGGTGTTTGGATTGAAGTCGGATGTCTGAACAAGCCCTCTTTGAGATTGCAAAGTGCTACAGGGCAGTGCTGAATGGCTTTTCAGAGGTTTTATTTTAATACTATAATGCATTTAAAGAAATAAATTCTTACATTTTTTATGAAGCGCACTTTCCAGATTGATATGTTTTGACCTCACACTGAGGTATCAAACTGAAGTGTGGTAGGTACTATAACCTTTAAGCACTTGTTATAGAAATCTGTGTTTGCAATTTTCATTTTAAGAATATCTAAATAGATGGTTCAAAGACATCATTCTAAATATAACTTACCATCTACTGTTAAACCTTTTACGGCTAGCTCTGGCAGAAGTTTCTAAATTGTTTCTATGTCAGTATCTCTGTATTTAATCTATGCTTGAACACTCGCTGGAAGACAGGAGGGGCATCTTGCCCTTTGATATCAAGAGATTTCATAAATGGTTTTCTGACAAAGAATAATAAAATAATATTAAGGTACCTGAAGAATACTCTCCACAATTCACATAAATCCATAGTCAAAGTATAAATATGAATCTCTCTCTGGCAGTCATTATGGCCCCAGAGTAATACTGTAATTACTTAAAAATAATGGAGATGATACATAGTCCCTCATACCTATACTGTAGGTAGAGCGCTGAAATTTCAAATATCACTAACTAAGCTTTTATCTGCAAGCTCGTGAAAAGAGTAATACTTTAAAATACCATTATCATTATACTGGAAAAGAAATGAATGCTTCAATGACTAATAACCGCCATTTGCATTTAGTCTGACATTTCTTTTGGATGTAGGACAGCGTGAGATAGAGCTTGAAAGGCTGAATTTTTTTGCAGAATGACGAATCTGAGCTGGCAACCCTGAAATCATCTCCCTGCTTGCATGACTACACTGCAGGATGAAAATTTTCATGAAAGTAAGTCGTAGCAGTTTATCAGATCATATTGATATTCCTGGCACTAGTGAAACTGTTTGCACTTGTTAACAGTCTGAGCTGCCTGATGGTATAGCAAAAAACCAAAAAAAACAAAAAACTGTTAACTACAGCTTAAGTTTAACAGAAGCTACTCACCTCCCACTTGTCCTGCATTTGTCTCTTTAGTTGGATTGTCCAATTATCAGCAGCTACTTCTGCACAATGGGCTATGGTCATGGCTATGGGACAGGACAGATCAAGGCCTGGTGGTCCGTACGTAACAGCAGGGCTCAAAAAGATCTCTGGCTCGTCCTTGGACACAGTACTGCAAACACAGAGGTAAAGGCACATATTACTAAAAGAACAAAACCAAAATGATAGAACAGAAGTCAGTCAAAAACTGTTTTTTTTCTCTTTGCACTCTTAAATGGCAAACAAACCACTGAAGTTAAGAAGTATATAAACATGACAGCATGAATCCTGCTAATAATGAATCATTGCTTAAACAAGCAGTCAGATAACCGAGTGTGACCCTTGGATACGAACAAAGTAAACTCAGATTCTAGGACACTCATAATGAATCAATCCCTGACTAGATGACACGCAGACACACAGATAGAGAAAGATTAAAGCACCAAGACTAATGGACAGTGAGGCTGGGGAGGACAGGCTTTAGCACACAGCGTGTAAGCTTCGTGGGTCGATGGAGCTTATGAAGCCTGCTCTGGCCAGCCTGGTGACAGATTAGCTGGGCCAAGCTGCTCTTGGCCAGGAGCCCAATCTTGGCTGGAAGCCCTGAAGACTGAGAGCAATCGATAGGACCACCATCAGTCATGCAGCTGGCCTGGCTGGACACCTCACATACACAGGACACAATATTGGTACTGTTGTCACTGGTGCAGGGTGGATATTTCTCAGCATCATTAATACAACCGCAGCTGGGACAAACCCTGTATGTAGGCACCCACAACAAAGTGAGAATGAGTTAAAGTTTCTTTTTTTGTAGGTTACACCTCTTATGTTGACACACACACAAAACCACCAGACTCCATGTGTGCCAGCATCAAAATACCAATTCTAAACAAGGTTTTAGTATGCTGTTTATTCATAACAGAGTTGTGTTTTTTTCACAGTTTCTGGTGCAGACTGCTGAAACTGTATTCTTCATTATGCTGTTACCAATCAACACTAAAAAATTAAAAGAGGTTATGATCTGATGTCTGAAAATAAAATCACACATCCAGACAGCACTGTGGCCCTGCAGCTGCACTTTTGTGCTAATCAGCCCCAGGAACAGAGGAAACCAAGGTTACCTGCTGCTGAGACTATGGTAATTAGCCAGATTGCCTATGAGCTAAGATTAAAGATGGTTATTTACCATCTCTGATTGTGATTATGAAAACAAAGAAATATCAATCCAACAACATGGTTAATGTGAAGATACTAGATTGGGGTTATTAGTAAAGTCATATGTGCAGTGCACACAACAGGTCTGTGTCACTTTTTCACACAGTATGACATTCATGAATTTCATTTTGCTCACATCACAGTTGTAAATCACATTTTGACAGTGGCTCGTTAGTGTTTGACAGTCTGTCTTTCAAGCTCTCACAGCAACATAGAGTTATATAGTTCAATAACTAGGCTTTAAAGTAGAAATTTTAGAATTGAGATAACATTTGTACTTAAAGGTTCAGTTACTTAAATTACAAACAAATAAATAACAACAATAATAAAAAAGAATAAACAAATACATACAGTACCTCTAATGATATCTGTCTATACTACTGGATATAAGTCACATAACACAAATTTATCAGTTTTGGTACCACTTTCTACAAAAGAAATAGTCTTGTTTAAAAAAAGAAAAAAGGACTTCACTTGTGCAGCTGCTTCTGTAGCTAATAAAGGTTTTAGACAATGTTTTTCAACTGTGCAATAGTACACCAAAGACATGTCAAGAAACTTTTGAGAGCAGCTTTAATATTAAATAATATTTAAGAAATGATCCTATTTTATTATTACTTAAAATAAGCATTTGATAGTTTCAGTAAAGTGTTTGCATAGATACATTACATTTTTTCGGTAACTGCACTAATCAAATGGCTATACGCTGAGACAAATCCATAGAAAATTACCACCAGACTCTGCCGGGTACTGTCATGTTGTTTATAGAGCATGTCTTTTTTTAGTGTTTTGGTTGGTTCTCTTCCCTCTTATCATTTTTGTTTTCTGCAGCAGCAGGCAGCTGTTTCCAGGGAAAGAGCTCTAAAACCCCACTGTGAGCTATCTGCCCAGCACCAAACAGGAGACAGACAATGTCAGCACCTTGCTAGTGAACATGGTGAAAGCATTTAGCAGCTAAAGAGACATTTTTTTCCTTTAGGAGACAAAGATTAACACAAAGCTCAAAGGAGAGTGAGTATTTCATTTACTGTACATTTATTTGTTGGCCAGAAACAATTAGGCTCGAATGTAAAATTAGGGGAATTTTGGAGGTTCAACTTGTTTATGAAAGTATTAGTACAAAATTAAAGTGGTAGTGGGTTAAGTTAGAGCAAACAGCACAGAACACCTAAATCGACACCAAAAACAACCAACAACCAAAGTTTTAAAAGTAAGCCTACATTCTGAGGCATGTCTGACTGGCACTACAGAGTAGATGTTGCCTCACTGCAAAGTATGCTCAAAGTGGAGGATGATACTGCTGAACTCATTCACTCAAACTTGTGTGAGTCACATCACATCAGGCGTATTTTGCCACACACCGTGATTCTGTCCTTAGACTACCCACTATCCCCTGCTGAGCTGGAGAAGATCACACACAAAACAACCTCATAAATCCCAGAGGATGGACGGAAACTCTAGTGAACACCTGAAACCGAGCCAGAGCTGATCGATTCCTATTCTTTGCAGAGGAAAGCATCGTCTTATGTAGATGGCCGAAGTTTGAATGAGAAGAAAGGATCCAATTTCTCCCCCGGACTGTCAGTAGATAGGCTTTGACGGACAGCTCAGTGGTGCACGGCTCCTGCAGCTTCTTAGACGACAGCCAGAGAAGTAAACAGCATCAGGCTTATCAGAGTCTGATCAGATCCTGGAGGGCAGCAGCTTGGCTGAATTGGGGAGATTTTAGGCAGGGGAGTGTGCAACCAGCCCACTAGCTGAGCTATGAGCCACAACCTATATGTGACCTTCGATCTATATCTTTACCCAGATGACCCTATGCACTTAGTGGATGGGTGGAAATGGGATGAAATGACAGCCGATTTTGAGATGGCACTAAATGTCACTTTTGATTCTCCCTTGGATGTTGAAGTGGAATTTCATTGAGAAGCACAGGTGGTTAGCCGTGTTGTAAGGGGGATATCTTGCTAGCAGGGTTTCACACAGACATACTGACACATTGACATTGTCTGCTATAAATCAAGAACATGTTGGAAAAACTGACTTCTGGTTGTCAGATAGCTTTTGAGGCTCTGTTGCAAAGAAAGTCAAACGTATTAGACTCCTTTTCAAATGGTTTTTATCTCTCATGCCATTTTCTCCTCGAGTAATAGCTTTGTGAAAATCTTGACGGCAAAGTTACAGAAATAGACTCTGCTGGCAGGCAATAGTCTTCTAAATTTTGTAGCATATCACGTTGCATCGAACTGAAAACCAAATCAATATCACCTATCATCATGAAATTACAAAGTTCACAATATTCACTACTCTAACCAGTCATGATGTAAAGAGATATTGTCACAGTTATGTCTACAAACACAAAATGGGCTACTGGAGTCTTTCTCTGCTGAGGCAGCTGCTTAAGGCAATAATGCAATCTGTCTACAGCTGCCAATGTATTTGTGACACATCATGTCCTTTCCTGTAGTGTCTGCAAGATGAGCAAAGACCCCATGCTGAGTGGCAATATGTCTGCATATGTGTGTGTGTACTTGTGACTGTGTAGTTTCCGCTATCAGAGAATCTGTGCGTATCTGTGCTATCTTTGTGGTGCATGTTCGGCAAAGAGAGGAGGAGGCAACGTGTCAGGAAGAGGGATGAGAGATGCGGTGCGATGGATTGAAAGATTAAAAGAGAGCAGTATAAGAAGCAGACTGCACCGGCTCAGTGAGAGTCCCTTACCTGCTGTCCTGCTGGTTGATGATCATGTACATTTCCCAGGTAGTGTCTTCTGCGATCGCCCCATGAGGCACTAACAGACTGTTACCTGCAGAGAAGGAGGTATGCAAAAACTGATCATCACACAGCCAGACGTGTACACATATGACACACACACTTGCTCAATTGTCAGGTCTCTTTACCAAAGGTGACAGCCAGAGAGGTGATGGCCCCCAGAAAAAGGTGATGAAAGCAAACCCCAGAGGCCTTGTGAATCAATCCTGCCAGCAATCTTTCTGTCATAAGCACATACATAGACTATTTCTTTCCTAGACACACATGCACAGCATTTTACTGTATGATAAACAATTAGTGCCAATCTATGCTGCAGCAGATAAAGTCCCTCAAGGGGACAGGATGATGAATGTAGTCCACTGTAGACTGTGCGGGTTTGTATTATATACACTTGTCAACATTTTCTACATACACATGTCAACACATACATTTAAAAAAGGAATTTTTTTTAAATGTCAAAAAAGGTGAAATCCATGCATTCATTTATTAAGCTTTTATATTACTGCGAAAAGAAAAACTCTCCACACTCAGAGAATTGTTGAATTGGTTTGACAGGAGGTACTGGTCGGTTAAAAATGCCAATGCTGTCTACCTTCATCACATCAGTAAATAATATATTCATCTTCATGTTATTTGGTCGATCGATGACATTTTCACATTTTCATTTCAGACCAACACTGACAAGGTCAGACAACTTCAAAGTGCAATACTAAATGCCCAGTATCAAATTTCCTGTGGTGTCAACGTATGGTGAGTTACAGAGTTCAGCGTCTGTGTGAGTTTTAGTTTTTTTGTTGTAGCTCTCACACAGGAACGTCATCTATGAAAATTTTCCCACAGTGGGCTCACCTGTGTTAGGTACCACCAGCCTGCCTCCAGCATGACCAAACACTGCAGTTGCTTTGTGGAGAGGCCTGCTGGGAGTCAGAGAGACTTGTCGAGTAAAGAGGTTTTTACTTCTTCTTCCCAGTGTTGTACCGACTGAAACCCCTCTATAGTCTGGAGCCAGGCCCCTTGGAAATGTCTGCGGGTGGGACATGACATGATACTCTGCCCGTTCTTCCACCCCTAGAGATACAATGAAACAGAAAAGAAGGAAATATGACATTACTGCAAACATGGATGGATTGGCCAATGGGCCTATCACGCTCTGTATTATGATCTGCACTTGAAAGTCACACAGGTCAGTTAAGAGGCACAAAATGATAATGATGACGACAAACATGAGCAATATGAGACAGGTGACAACCATAAGTCAAACAAAGAAAGGAAAACAGCTGAGAAAATGTTGCAAAAGGACCATTTTGTGTTGCTCTTAGTCTGCGAGTCCTCTACAGGAGGGGTGGGTGGCCTTTCATCAACCCATGACTATAAACTCAATTGTTCAATGAGAAAATGTTCTGTTTAAAGATTACTCTAAAAGTTAAATACAATATGATGTCTGTAAAATCAGTCACTCTCCGATTCACTACATCGAAACAGCGTGCACACAGTGTGTTTATCTGCTGTAACGTCTGCAGCAAACACTGGCTATCTATTATTACCTAACCCAGTGGCAACCAAGCATTTCTTCCAAGACTAGGGACCATGTTTTGATTTCATTAACTACAGTACATTAGTTTATGGGCTTTCAAATTCAAACAACTTTATTGTCCACCTTTGTTGGTGCTGCAGAAGATAATGTTCTGCCTTCTAATCTTTATTAGATTTGAGAAAGTTTACACTCCAGCAACTCCAGTCAATGTTATTCAAGGTAGAGTTATGTTTGCCAAACACATTGATTGTCCTCGTCCTCAAAACCCTTTCTTTTGTATTGTCAGAAGTAAAACACAGTGTTTGGAAATACAAAGAAGCAGGGTTTATAATGAAATTGCAGTCTTATCTCACTTTTTATTCATACTCATGGAGCTAACTAGCTCTGCACTGCGAGAAAAATGCTTCCTTTATTTCTATCTTCTACATGGATCATCAACCAAGGACCAAGGCCTCTGAGGGTGATATATTTAACACCCCATTTACAAAATCAGTTGGAAACATTAAATAGCAAGTTGGAGGCACTATGTTCATTCTTGAAGTTAACATTAGCTGAGCTCGCTATAGCTAATAAAATATATTGTCACTTCAGCTGGCAAAACCAATGGTGGCAGTCTTCAAATAAGAAGCCTGCTCTTTGTTTGAATTAAGTAGTTTTCAAAAATTACCATCAATTTCGAGATGTTAATCCACCACTGTTTCGCTTTATCACTGTAAACTGGACACAGTGTGCTGTGTGAGAATAAAGACGTTGAGAGGCGTAGCAACAGTAACTAAGGGGGACGTGGCTTAGCGAATGGTCAATTTGTGATGCCCTCCAAGGTCATAAACTTTTTTTTCTCTATATGAAAGCTATCTTAGAGGTTGCTTTAGGAGAAAAACAGGTTCAAAGAAAGATGGATTATCCTTCTGACTGCAACTGCAGAGCGGTACATTACTCTTGCCCTTCCAAAAGTGGTAGACTGCCACAGATGTGGGCTTTCATAACAGTTCTGTTTTCTGACCTTTAACCTTGAGATCAGGCAGCGGGTCAAGGAGTGAGCGTTCGGCCATCAGCTCCTTGTCAATGGAGTCCGGAAAACACATGGGGCTGGTGTAGGTACGCGACACTGTCAGGTCAGGTTGCATGGAGGAATTAATAAGCAGGGGGTTTGCTAAAAAACACAAACAGAAAATGCCAACAATTAAAAAGTTACCAAAAATTTTTGGTAACAATACATTTCTTGACACTTAACAACACTTCCGCTATTATCCACAGACTATTGCATAGCAACATATTACCATTCAAGAATGGAAGACAGGTTATGATACCAGGGCCAATAAAAAGTGATGAGAAAAATCAATGGCTGCGGCATAGTACGAAATGCCAAAGAAGCCATGATTTGTCTCCTTGTCCCTATTGTTTGGTGTTTTATTTTAATCACATGTTGGCAGAGGGCACACTGTGAACCATGCTGCTGATTTCCATTTATTTCTCAGTGTACATATAAACGCTGTCCTGTACGGACACAAAGCATCAATTTAACTGACGTAAACGGAAACACTGATGGTTTCGTTACCGAAACTGAATGCTGTTCATATACACACCAACAAAATATCCAGCAGGGGGCGTAATGCATCCTCTTCCAACTCGTATTCTGGTGCATGAAGCTGCATTCACAAATACCATTTGTACTAGTGCCTATAAATGCCTGCTGGCAAAATACAACCATAATAAAACAGGTATAAAATACCCAATGGTGGAGATAAGGAGATGAATCATGGCATCTTTGGCGTTCCATATTGCTGTAGCTACATTCAGTGATGCACTGAGTCACTTACATACTATTGGCATTTGTTTCCTGTGAGTGTTGCATTGGAAATAAAACACAGTATCTCGTGGATCGATGAAGAAACACAGAACAGTGAAAGTTATTATTTGTAAGATAAATATGTTTATTGCAAGGTAAAATTATTTTGTGATTTATGACTCATTGACAACTGTTTCAGCAAGTGTGAAATGACAACGAAAGACGCAGCTAAGTAAACAGCGTGGTTTCTCTTAATGAGCCAGGAAATGTAAATTGCCGATTTATTGTGTTTGGAATTAGGTGAGCTGTCACAGAGGCTCATGTTCAAGGATGTGATTGCACAAAATACCTTAAATGAAATGATTGCTGCGTAACTACTGTAGCAGTGTGTAGCAGGCTGCAACATCCAAGCAGAGCAGGGCATATTGGATTTTTTGGAGGTTTGGCTGTTTTAGCACCTCTATCAAGGTGAACAGGGACCAAGATTAAAGCTTTCCACCTCCTGCTATGTTATCAAAATGAACTTTATTATGCCCTGCTGAGAGCTGTTTCTGTGGCGACCCATAATGCCAGCCTTATAAAAATATGCCTCAATCTGTGGGGCAAAACACACCACGCTTCTGAGCTCTGATGTTTTTCGTGTTGGGAGATATGGGACCACAAATGCATCCATTCGGGGTGAAAAAAACACTAACAAACACTAATGAATTACATTTTTAATACCAGAAAAGCATAAAATGCCACAAACTGACACACCGCCCTGATGAGAGTGAAATTTTTGCTTAGGTTATGGTACTAGAAGGAACGTCGATGTAATAAAAGATAGTTGGATTGTACATTTGTTTAGAACACAAAATATGCATGTTACCATAAGTTTTTAGTGACTGTTTATTGCTTGGGGCATACTGATGTTGCAATAAAGGAATAAGTGCGTGGTGTGCTGTATTGATAAACTTTATATTTATATTGTGTGTTGTTGGATATTTAGTGCACTGCAGCACAGGAAGCAAGAATCTCCAGAAGGTAAACAAACTAAAAAGTAAATACAGTCATACTGACCCTTAAAGCATTTTCATTGCTGATGTAATTATATTCCAACAAAATTAAATCTATACAAAATTCATGTTCATACACAGTAAATTCATATACTGTAAGTAAAAAACCAAATGGTTTGCTTACAAGTTCTGTATTTACATACAACAACATTAATGTGTAAATACATTTACAGTGTTTCAGTAGAAATAAAGTGCAATAAAAACAGGACCACATCTTGTTGTCACCTTAAAACTGTTCTTCTCTTTTCATCATCCCCTGTACAACAGCTTGTGTGTGCATCTGTTTTACAGTTTTGTGTAGATCTTATTTTAGACGCTTCCTTTACAATAATTACATCTCACCAGGAAAAACTGCAAACCCCATTTGGGTTTCCAGGGCTTTTAGCATATGCGGATCTACAGATCTGCTCCTGGTTTTTGGGGGTATTTTGAATATTCAAACTAATTAGCTATTTTCTAAAACAAACAAACAAACAAACAAACAAATCTTTACATTTTGATTATCATTACTAGACTGACACATTAAAAATATACACAATAGAAATACTTTTACAATTTATAAAGACATTTGTATTTTCTGTACTTTCAAGCCAAAGGCAGCAACAAAACCATTTTCATTGGGTGCAGGACTATTTTTTCTGCTTGTGCCTTCGTGGTCATTTTGAGAAGCCTAATGAACTCACTTGTGCCAATGTGGGTGTATTTTCTTCTAAACTAGTACAAATTTAAATGCATATCAAAAACAAATTTTAATCGGATGAAGGCAGAGTCTTTACTGGGTTAAATTACAGGAGATATTACTAGAGAAATACCTGTAGCTATCGCATAGCAGCAGGAAATGATAGTTGTGTTTCAACTCCACTCTAATTCATGGGGTGTGCTTGGTGTAATTATTATCACAAAGCATGCATTTCTTACTTAATTAATTGAATCATTCAGCATGGCACCAGGCTCTAGCAAATTAACTACAGAACTTGCTGTACTTTTCTACACACCACATTAGTAAGCTATTCCATATATTCTGCATGCATACAGTGAAATATATATAAACTCCATCAAAGATTAATAATAGGGAGCATTATAAATCATAGATATCTCATTTTGCAACCAAAGCTCCCATTAATTATCATATTACTTTCTAACATGAGTTCTCTTGATTAATTTTCTGAGGATCTGATACACAGTAGATGAGGGAAAGTCTATGTTCCTCAGGGCATGTAGCACATTATCAATTATGGCACAGTTTTGAGGATAAATCAGATTTTTAAGGTATATAAAGTCCCTGGCTTACCTTGACGAGAGGTCTTGAAGCTGAAGGACTGGAAGCCCCCAGTGAGGGCGGAGGAGTCGATGACATCAACACCATACTCACTCTGGCTCCTTCGGTAAAGAGTGACTGCGATAATCAGCAGCACCACTGTCACCACCCCCGCAGCAAGGCCTGAATACAACGCCACATCACTGCTGTTCTCCACACCTAGGCAAGTTAAAGAGAGGAAGAGAGAGAAGCACAGTATTGAGCAACTTTCTTTGCTTTCACTTTTTAAGTTCACTACGCTTAATTAGGAAGCTAGGAGACAATTTTTCCTAAAATAACCTGGAAATCTGTGTTGCTAAGGAATCACCTGTGTTAAAGTTGTTAAGGTATTTTTTTGGAAGCAAGCCTACCTTGGTTTCAAACCACTTTAGCACCTTTTTTGTTTTCTATTCCTTGTCTGCCCTGCCTCCTGATACACAGCTTCATTGTTGCATTCTGGAGTGTTAAAGCTACTAATGAGGAACCTCGGAAGGAAGGCGATTATAATCAACCCAGCACCTGACTGTCATTTCAAACACTGCTTGGCTCTGGTGTTGGAGGCACTGTGCGTTCCACTGGGATAACGTGACAAAACCAATTCATTAAATTAGCTCATCTGCAATGATTATGCTCTATCTGGTCCCACCAGTACTGCATCGTCCAACTCCACAAAGAAAAAGAATGAGTGGGAAATAAAGGGGCGGCTAGCTTGTTCTTGAAAGATAATGAGATCTGCAATAAAACAGGACATGCGAAGAAATCCTCTAAGTAGCCTGAAGCTCAAATGAGGAGAAATTGACAAAATATGCAAAGCGTCATTAACAGCTACAGTAGCAGGTTAATTGGGGGCTTGGGAAGTTTTGGCAGCATGGCTGCATTCGTTTCTGACAAACAAAAATACAACTGTTTTACAGGACAAGTGAGGAGAACATGTGTCTATGGCTTAGTGATATCAAATTGATTTTTCACTGCACAAGCTACACTGTAATAAACAACATGGACCATTACCCTACAGAGCAATAGTGGATAATGCAGTGAATATGCTGTAGAAAATTACGACAATATTACTGGTATCTGAGGAATTTATAGTATATTGCCAAATAAAAATCATGTAATAATGTTAAAGCTGGAAATTGCGATCACGTAGTTTACCATACTTTACCATATCATCCATAAAGTTTTGCTGTATTTTTACAGTCCCTTAACAGCACTGCATGAAGTAAATGTGACATGATTCAACATACAGCATGTAACTGTACGTAAAATGTGGGAGTAGATGCCAAGAGTGGGGAAAACAGTCACTAACCATCACAATCATCTGACTAAATGTTTCAGTATGTGCCAGCAATAACCTGAAATGTTACTTGTATTTCTATTTACATTCTCCACTCATTATTCATATACAGCATATTGTATAGTGCCTTTCTGTCAGAACATCTGTATCTCAATTAACTCTGGTTTCTATTTTAAGTATGGGTAAATTCACAGTGAGTCACGCAGAGTGTTATTTTTCAGAACCACACCTGTCAGAGTGATTTTTCCCTCTTACACCATGGTTACATGCCAGTCATTAAAATCTATTTATTCAAAAGGTAACATAACAGATTTTTTAGGCTGAACTGTCAGTCAGACACATTTCTCTCATGTACTGCCAATTTACCATTATGAATCAACCGAATTACAGCAAATAAGGTTTTGGTGTCAAGATGAAGACACTGTGCGGGAACTATCCTCAACAAAATTGACTTTATGCTACCAGAAACACCATAGAAGATGTAGGCAACTGAAACAAGCCACTCAAGAATAAGCTATTTAATATGGTAATGATGACACTCTCAAGTATTTACACAAAGTCAGTGATACTATATGTAAATCTGTACTGTCAATCAAGTATTCTTTCAGGCCATGGTTTCTGACAGAGATTTCCATAAAAACTGTAAGACAGTAACAGTAAGAAATTGAAGCTGAGCAGAAACTCACCCTGTGGCTTAGCATCATGTAGCAACTTTCGATCTGTAACGACAGAGAAACATCACAGTTTGACATTTCTCTATGACCCTTTGACGTAAAAGTGTTTGTTTATTAAATTACTACTTGCGAATGCGTCCATGTCCATTCATATCGAAAGCCAAAGAGGTCATAATTTGCCTGCTTTTGTCGTTTGGTGTTTAAAATGAATTTTAACTTCGACAAAGCAGAAACAAAATATTTATAAACGCCGTCTGGCAAAATTCCACTACATTAAACACCACATAGCAGGAGAAAGGAGGCAAATTATGATCTCTTTGGCTTTCCATAATCAGCAGTGCCATGCCAACACGCTCTGTGCCGGCACAGTTCATACAGGCTGAGTGACGTTTACGTCGGCATTTAGAAATGCCGTTTGGTAATATTAAAAATAATTTTCAACACCAAAAGTCAGAGAAAAGCAGGCGAGGTATGACCGCTTTGGCTTTCGATACATGCACACTGTATGTTATGTATGAAGAGTAGGTGATTAATGAAGATGAATGAGGGTGCTGTTAACAAGCATGATTATAATGGTGATCGTGATCTAGAACAGGCTGCAAAAAGTCATCAACAGTTATACTATAATGACACAGTCCCTGGACACAATGAGGCTGGCAGTAATGGCAGTGAACCATCTTTTTTTCTTCAAGACGTGGAGAGAGGTGGTAATGTTACCCACTCTGTGTGCAGAGGCCGCCAGTGCAGTTGTCTGTAGCCACTGCCACACCATCACACAGCCGTCCTCCGTGTTTGGGCTCTGGGGCTGTACACTCTCTGCTGCGCTGCCTCTCACAGTCTGAACTACACACTGACCACATGCTCCACTCTCCCCAGCTGCCGTCAACTGAGGAATCAGACACAAATACAAAGGTTTTTAAGAATATAATGATGCACATAAACAGATTTCATTAGAGCAGTGCATAGTTGAAAAACACTGTCATCCTTTCATCCACTATGACCAAGTACCACAGAAAGTAAAGTGCAAAAGAATAAAGAAGATTAATACAGAAAAAGACGCTAAAGCAAGCAACATTTTTTGCTAACATAAGAACTATGGTCATTTTTAAAGTTTCAAACATCAAACCTGAGTTGATTCATTTAATATTTCTCTAGAACCTTCAAGGTAACACATGCACAAATACATTTTCTTCCTCAGGGTGCCAACTGTTATGCTGTCTTGCTGATAGTCTGTATTCCAACAAGTCTCCTTCTCACCTCCAAATGTTCTAAAAGTTCCCTTTTCCCCTGCTAATCTAAACGCAAATGCAACCTGTTTATGTTCAAACTATGATGCGGAGAAAGAATCCTTCAGAAGGAGGCACTTGGCAAAACGGAGATAATGCTTGGAGAAGTGCACTGCCTTCTCCTGATAACAGTTTTTTCTTTAACCTGATGAGAATTTTCCTTTTTTCAGGTTCTGTGGTTGAAATCATAAATTTGGGCTTTTCTAGAAAAAAACACTTGGACAGAGTAGATTATACAGCAGTTTGATGACTGGAACTGAAACTCTGCTCTTCCTCTCACAAATACATTTGTGAGCTGCTGTTTGTTTCACTCTTTCTCGGGTTCTCTTCATCTTCTTTTTCATCCCCTCTCTCTATTTTCCATTGTCACAAACAGCAGTGAAGATACAGTATGTGACGCATTCATGGTGAAATGTAACTGGATGGAGACTACAAAGCATACGCTAGGCCTTTAAACTTGTTTCCTGTTTTCCAGACAACTGCTACTTTCTGTTTGTTTTGTCTCGATTCACAGAAACTGCTTGGTTGCCTTTATTTTTTGTTACATTTACATAATTATACATTTAATAATACATTTTGTGTGATAACTCACTTGCGAGTTAAGAAAAACTTCTCCATACTGACACATTCAAGGACATGCTGACATTCAAACTTGGGTGCCAAACAGCAACCTTTTCTTAAAATAAAT
Source organism: Sandelia bainsii (assembly GCA_032362345.1). Classification (NCBI taxonomy): domain Eukaryota; kingdom Metazoa; phylum Chordata; class Actinopteri; order Anabantiformes; family Anabantidae; genus Sandelia; species Sandelia bainsii. Next base: position 4,017,166 of record JAUMHL010000004.1, read on the forward strand.
AATTTAATATTTTGGGAAATACACATATACAAGATACTTTCTTGCCGAAAGTGAAATGAGAAGATCAATTCCTCTTTCATACTTGTCTATTAAATGCAAGAAGGGATTCAGCAGGCAGTTGGCTTAGCATAAAGACTGGAAGCAAGAACAAACAACTAAAAAAGTCCATAAAGTGGCACCTCTAAGATTCACTAATTAACATGTTATAGGTTTCTGTACAAAATGGTTCTGTACTGGACTGTTTCTTGGCCAGGAGTTATGAATGAACATATGCATACAAATATGTACAGCATGTGCAATATCACTGTAATATAAGTTACAGTTCAAAGAAACTAAGATAGTATGAGAATGCATTAAGTGCAAAAGGAGCAGAAAGGTCATGTGCACCAGAAACAGATTATTATGCAGTGACGGTTTCACCAATGCAGTGCTTTGGACAGAGGCAGGGTAGCTGCTTCCGCCTGGATCCAGTGTTTATGCAAAGCTCAGCTAACTGCCTGCAGGCTATGGCTGCATATTTAAGTGACAGATCGAACAATGGTATCAATCTCCTGACCTAACTCTTGGCAAGAAAACGAATGGATGATTTAATTGAAATCTGACACTATTTCATAATAAAGCCCCCAAATGTGTTGCTTTCAAGTGCCAGAATCTAAGTCTACAGTTTCCTGGAATGCACAACTGAAGTTAATTTTAAATCTTTCTATTAAGTGGAACCTGTGAAATGGGAGGATAGTTTACAAAAACACTGCAGCATATGCACAAACGCTAACAGAAAGAATATGTTTTTTTTGCTTACCTGGACACAGTGTGTTGCAGGTGCTTTTCTGTACCGACATGCCCTCACAGAAGACTCCCCCATTGAGAGGAGCAGGATTTGTGCATGTGCGAGAACGTTTCTGCGCACCGCGACCACATCGGACATTACAAGGGGACCAGTCTGTCCACGATGACCAGCCTCCATTCACTGTGCCAAAGGATGAAGGGAAAGAGATGAATAGGTACTGTGATGCAAGAGTGAAAAACAGCAACGGAGTGACTGCATTAATGGGGTTCACTTAAAGGTGACAATGAAAGTCTTATCAGAAAAAAAGGGGTATCTTTAAAAAGATGATTAATGATCTAGTCTACTTACACTTCCTCTGCTAATTTTTTGCATGAAATAATGTGGGAAGATTGACTAATCAGCTCATTTACTGTCATATGAAAGGAAGAAATACTACTATTCAACCATTGTACACGTGTCTGAGGCTATTGGGAGTCGTAGGCCTGTCACAGACTTCATTAGCATTATGAAAATTAATGATTGATGGGCTGCAGTAACAGGGTGTCAGAAAGTATTAGACGTATTCCTACAGCAGCTAAATGTCCTGCCTGAAAAAACTGAAATAACAGGATGAGAGGTCAGTAAAATGAGCACTGAAACAGTCCAATTAACAAGGTGTTTCACTGGTGTGAAAAGACGTAGTGCTAGTATGACATTATTATTTCATTTATTCTCCTTTGTCTCTGCAGTGGTCTTCACTGGGCTATAAAAATGCTCGAAACAAAGTCTGTTGGCCTGTAGCTATACAAAGTGTTTTACATAAGGTGTTTATTGCTGGTAGATAAAAGCAGGGGAGATGTGACAGCCCACATCACTGTTTTTCCATCATTAATAATTGAGTTCTTGTAAATATTGTGCCTGTGTCTTCTTGTTTTTACACATGAGGGATCACTTGCCCATTACCTGCTCATTAGACTCTTGTGTGATAAAAGGCCACATGCTATGGTTGAGCAGTGGCTTTTTATATGAATGACTTTTGGGAATTTGCTTGAGGTACCAATTTGACAGCCCATGTCCTGAAAACTGATATTTTGATGCAGGCCTGAAAAACTGCTGGACATTACCATGCCATTTTGAGATGGAATCTAACCTTAGACATATTTTATTTTTGAAATTTTTTTTTTTATATATATCTGTAATTTGATATCTTACCATAGACTACAACACTGGCTGTGGCACTGCGTCGTCTGGCCACAATGTTGGTGGCAACACAGGTATAGTTTCCAGAATCAGAGAGGCGGGCTTCTGACATGATGAGATTGTGGTCGCCTCTTGTGTCAATGACGCCATCCGAGCTTAGAAGCTCTTCGTTTTTCAGCCATTCCACCTGAAAACAATGTAGTATGTAGACAAAGGCATTTGAAAACATGTTGACATCATTTTATTGCTTTTAATTTTACTTCTACTACTCTAGTACTACTAGAGTTTATGATTTGAGTATGAAGATTATGATGTCTGGCTGACATCTTTAGTAAGTGTGAGTGAGTGTGTAGCTTTGAGCTCAGAACCTCAATTAAATTAAACTATTAAAAATAAATCTGTGTTGGATGAATATTCCATTTGTTTTTTTTATTATAATGTAATAAGCTTGTTTTCATGAATGCATTCCCACCTTCCTTCCTGATATACACTTCATACCTACCAGCTGTTCTTATGATGACATCAATAAACTGGATCGTGTTTAGCACACCTTCTAGCTAACTATTTATCATTATTCATTACTATTCTACTGCTAATACTATTATGCTATTTATGAGGTACAGTTGGCTAAAATGTGGATGTGACGTGTGGATTGAACTGTATGTTTTTTTGAGAGATGCAGTTTGTGGTGTGATGGAATTTTATTGCATTCTACAGAGAGTTTTTTAGTTTTTTAGTCTGTGATGATCATTTAGTCAATGATATAAATGTGGCAAGAATAATGAAAAAACTATATTTATTATCTAATTTACCATGGTAAGAGTGGGGACACAGTCTGATTGCAAGATTATGGGTTTGTAGCAAAGGTATAATATGAGTGACATCCACTCAGAGGGAGTGATGCAGTACGTAGGTCACATCTTCTACTGTTACCAATTCAGTGCCTGTGTAGTGAGTGAACGTAATAAGGAATTACAAAATAAAGGACGCACTGTTGATGCTCCTCTCCTCGCATGACTGGCCCTGTAAATTGCTATTAATGTGCCACTGGCTTGAGCTTTTCATTGAGAGAGACGAGCTGGGCATGAGGGAATGGAGTTTGATTTATGGCAGTGTATTTGAGGATTAAAAACTCCGCCCCACTGGGAGCTCCATGTGTTTGTGCATGGGGTTGTACTCAAGTTTGTGTGTGCTCGTGTTTGTTGAGAGTGTCCATTTGCCAAGGGAATATAACAACAGCCAACAAGCCCAGAGATTGCTTTGCTTTTTCGAAGTACCCTGGGTGAAAAAATTGAACTACAAAATCAATAAATCGGGAGCCATGTTGTCACGAGTGTTTTTTTTCCCTCCTTTTGAAGAAATCTTTCATCGTGTGCCTTTAATTTAACTTTTTTTTATCGTTTGGCTTCACAGCTTTCAAGACAGACTGACCAACCACACCAGTGGGCTGCATCAGTCATTCTATCAATCCTTTCTTTATACAGTATTTTTGCCTTTCACTCTTACACACATTCACCGTCTAATCAAGCCTGGTGTTGCCGTCCATTCTGTATTACATCCAGAGCTGCTGACATCAATCTACTCAATTATGGAGGCAGTCAGTTTTAACCTTAGAAAAAAGGAGAAAGTCTATCTAGTATTAGAAATATAGAGGTAAATACAGTTGTTCTTCCACTGGTCTGATGTTGATGTACAACATTTGCCTTCTCTTACTAACTGCTCCTAATATCTGTTAAGCAGGGAATTAACCTTGACAAATAGTAGGTTTGTACTTTATCACCTTCTACACCAGTACTACAGCCTTTTCTGTGAGAGGTTGACAGGGGTGACCCATTTTGTTTTCACTATGGTCACATTGTATATATGGTCTATGTACTCTGCAGTATTCAAATAAAGTGACATTCAAACCATTTCTAACTCAGCCTTAACACACAATGGCACCAATAATTAACTAGACAGGTGACTTTTAGAGCTTGCTGACAGTTTATCCAGAGTTATACAAGCAAAAAATTACATAGAATACAATTAGATTCATACTTTAGCTCCAGTCTTATATTACATTAATTTAAATCTTCACTCTAAATACAATGCAGGGCGTTTTTACTTAACTGCCTGTGTTGTTGTGATGCAAGAAAAGGTCACACTAATTAAAGAGGGATGAAGTTCAGTCACTAACTATTATACAAAGAACATAAGTGTGCATACAGTTTATAATTATACAAGCTGAGTGTCGAGAAGATCAGTTTTATAACCACAAACATTGTACATCCATTCAAACACAAACTGCTATATTCACTCAGGGCATAAAGTTTGAATATATCAAATTACTTGTAAATGCACTTCTAGTTATTTAATAAAAAAAAAAGAAAAAACAACTAAATCTAAATAGGTATCGCTAAACAAGTGTGATGGAGTTCTATAATACAGGGAATTCACTGAATTGAAAATTAACCCCCAACCCTTTGTTCTCTCTCGACACATATTCAGATGGGATGCATTTATCGAGAAGTGCCAAAATTGAGCTCGACAGGTACCAAGATTTAGCCATTATGTTGTATAATTAAATTTATTTCAATATTTAGTGGATAACATGTCACCTCAGGAAACACTGAGCAAAACAAAACACCTTGCCTAAAGTGAGAGCTTAGAGATGTGTTACATAAATGATTTTTTTTTTCAATGACAAATCTAATTTCCATCACAATGCAGTGAAAAAATAATGAGCTGAATAAATGAAGCGATCCTCCTCGTTTACGATGTACTATGTAGACGTTGCTGTGTATTAAATTTGTGTTACTCAGAGTCTTGCCTGTGTTCTAGATAAAGGTTAAATTTAATGTATTACCTTACCCTTGAGTTGAATCAAAAGCTATCAGTCCAGGGCCAAAGAAAACTGAACAGTAAAAGCTTAATCACGGCAGTTTTATTGCAGAGAAATTGAACTGTATTATATTTTATTATATTGTAGGTGTAGGGCTGTCCACCCACAGTGCAATTACACATTACAGTAAAGAAAAAATCTATCACAGATATCCGTGCGATTTAAACTGTGAAATTAGGATCACTGAAATAATATCACTTGTATCTTTTTTATATAAAGAACAATGAAACTTTTATAACTTTCTATTGGTGTAATACAGACAGAGTAACTCAACATGTAGTCTAGATGGGTTTCGATCCTTGCAAGTAAGGAACATGACCATTTAATCTTCTCCAGGCACACCTGATAAAAACAAAGTACATTTGTGATGCAGCCTCCATAGAGAGTGCAGTATATTAAGAATGTACAGTAGAAATTGACAGATATGTGGGTTGATGGTTGTGACACTGTGTCTGCTACTCCTTTAAAACTGTTCCCTAAGACAAGCCGCCTCTGCTGCTGTTATGTATCTCAGTGTAAAACTTGGTTCAAGCCCTGTTACACTATAGACAATTCCTATCAGTGGCACTGGTTACAGTATCACAAAAAGGTATTATTTACAAAAAGAAAGTGTGATGGTAGATCACACAAAAAGTCATAGATGTCATTTATTTCAATAATCATCATAGATTTAAATGGTTACTAATCATTAAAAAATTATCAGCAAAGAATCATCAAATTATTTTATCTGGATTCATAATCACACTTTGTTTTAAAAACTGTGGTCCTCAGGAATATAAGAAATCTGCAGCTTTGTATTCTACCTAATCTTCTTTGCATCCCTCCTTCATGGATCCAGAAAGCAGGGATGCTGCAGTTGAGAGGTGCAATACTTGTATGTATGCATTGTGTTTTTACTGTAAGATATTTCCTTAATGTCAATAGAATACAGTGCTGTGAAAAAGTATTTCTCCCTTCCTGTATTTTTATTTTTTTTGCATATTTGTCACACTTAAATGATTCTGATCACTAAACTAAGGTTTTGGGACTCCAGTGAACCACGGTGAGAGCCATTATCCACAAATGGAGAAAACTTGGTACAGGAGTGACTGGTCTACCAAAATTACTTTGAATGAACAACTCATCCAGGAGGTCATAAAAGAACCCAGAACAACATCTAAAGAATTGCAGGTCTCACTTGCCTCAGTTAAGGTCAGTGTCCATGATTCAACAAAAAAGAGACTGGATAAAGCTGAAAGCCTCTGCTGACCAAAAATATTCTGTGGACGGATGAGACAAAAGTTGAGTACTGAATAGTTGAATAGTTGTCACTGCATTGAATAGTTGGGAGTATACTTGGACAAAAAACTTGATTGGACAACAAACTCAACAACACCGTAGAAAAAAGCCCAGAGCCGGCTGTATTTTCTGAGGAGGCTCAGGTTCTTCAACATCTGCAGCACCATGACTTACATTTTTTCTATTAAGCCACAGCACAATCCTTGTCTAAGCTCAACCAAATTCTGTGAGTAAAATTCTGAACACAACTGCTCATAATACTGTAGACAAACTGGATGTCGTACTGCAAAGTCAGATATTTTGGCAGAATAAAACACATTGGCTGGTAAAATGTTATTGTTATGTTCATTATCAACATATTCGAGATTTGCAATTCATGTTAATTGTCAACATATACAGATTATGTTAATAAAAATGTAATCCTGTTCTAATTACAGTCCTTACAAGGTATTTGAGTTTGTAGTTTAGCTGTATTAAGAATAAAGGACTGTATTAGGAGACAAGGTTAGCCTGTTGTAGATATGCTGAAGATACGAATGGTCAAGTCTGTAGACTTGCATTAGAGGGCTCTAATTGAGTTCATGGAACTAAAGGTAAAATATTAGCTTTTTTGTGCTCCGGGATCATTAGAAGGCATTACAATGGCTACAATGAAAGTCATTAAACACTAATGCAGCATCATTAGGGGTAGGGGCAGCTAACAATTCAAACTATTTCCTGAAAACAATTCTATTATTAAAACTATTCTCTTATTTTAATCATGTATTGTCAGTATTGCATATGACAAAACTAGATCTAATCTAATATTCTAATATTAAATATTAAAAAAAAACAAATTAATAAAGTAATTATTAAATAACAAAAACCAAAACAAAAATTGCGTGACTCTTTCACCTTATCATTATACTTAACATGAAAGATTTCTTCATTAAGATGATCATATAACATAATATACATGGATTCAAAAAATATACTCAAGGTGATAAAGGGGAAGGAAAATGTCTGTGCTGTGAACTTCTATGTTTGTTATTTCACCGGGATCTGCTCAGTGGCAGTATTTAAGGGCATTTCATGTCTGCTAGAATCTCAAGACTACACTTAAAAAGACAACAACTTTGTAATCCATCCTTTTTAGTTGGTATTGATATCAAGTGAGGTGTGTTTGAGTGTTGAAGTATTGATCCCTGTGGTATTGATCTGCCCTTCACTAAGGATCATTCACTTGCCCTCTGTGCAGTACTGTTGAATTGTTTAGGATGCTACGTGTCCTTGCTACCAGAACTGGTTCTTTTGCAATATGTTCTGTCTTTGTTTGGTATGTGCACCTGTCCAAAATATAAAACACAGTATATACATTAATTAGCCGCTTTATTCGATACACCTGTACAATATAATGCAATCCAGTGCAGCAGATCTGCCATGAATTCTACTTTTAAAAGGTTATAATTTCTCATTTTTTGTTGAAATAGTCAGAAAGGTGATAAGTCTCCTATATGTTTACTATTGAGATCTTAGTGGGTCGTGGAGTCATACTGGCGTGCATTACATTAAGAGGTGTTTTTAATGTTATAGCCATCATATTTACACAAATGAAAAGGCCCAAACATCAGAAACACCTCTTAATATAATACAATAATGCAATTTATAGTAATAATATAATACCAAATAAAGTGGCCAGTGAGTGTATCTGTTGATTTTATTTGTTTAATTAGGCTGTTTCTGTTATTTCTAACACCACAGACATTTTTAAATATATGTGTGATAAAAAATAATGTGTCATCATAGACTAGGATGCATGATGAAAAAAGATATATGTGTCTGTCTCAGTGTTATCACATTTCACACATTTTAGTTTTTGTGACAAATATTTTTTTCGTAGTAGAAATCACACTAATGTTACCAGCCTCCTCACTGGAAAATATGTTTCATTCTGATTCCTAATCACGTTGTAGTAAAGCACAAGAGCTCAGTCAGAAAAAGTGAACAGTAGAAGTGTCATTTCATCAAGCAACTAAACATTCTCAGTTGATGGCTTGTCATGTCAAATAAAAATCTCACTGTGATCATAGGGGCAGAATATATTTGAATTCTCTTTTTTGGGGCTCTTCACTAAAGTAAATTAAAATAATTGTCTTGTACTATTTTCTGTCTCATGTTTTTGCTTTGATTAATCTATCTCACTCTGCCCCTCCTTTACTCTTTTCCAGTGTTCGCTGCAGGAAGTCTGTAAACTCAGAGTGTGATCTGCATTCTGCGTTGGTCCTAGAGTCTTCCTTCAGGGGAAAGCGATAGAGAGATGCACATGCTGATGAGAAAGCAGGGACAGGACAGACTCAAATGAACCTGATAAGCCAGTGCCAGGGGAGGGCAGGAAACAGATTTGCTTAATTGGCAAATTTGTTCCACTTAGATAGCACCATCCAGAGTTGAACTACCCCACACCTAAGCTGTTCAGGCCTTACGGGCAGTCTGCTGGTGGTAGGATGCTCTCAAGGTCACATTGTTGACCATTAAATCATGTTTAAAATGAGAACTGATTTGCACTGTGAACCTCTAAAAGTTTTCCCTGTAACTTTTGTCTTGTTTAGTAACAGATAATTTCCAGCCAGAGCGGAGAGAGCAAATAAAATGTACTCATGATATATTGAAAGCATCAAATAGTCAGCAGGGGGTCTGTGAACCATGTAGCAGAGTTTCATTTTTCTGATAGCTTCAAGCTATTTGAAGATGTTGAGATGAGAGAACCGAAAAGCCTATGTGCTTATTTCGAGGAAGGCATCATCGTAAACTTGACACACAAAAAGTATGCCCCCTGTTTAAACCATTTCAATTACTTCCTCTTCTCAGGCCTAAAACACAAAATTATTCTCAGAGCAAATGTAATGACCAATAGTCATAGTTACAATAACAGTTACAATAATTTAAAAGTGAAAGTGACATGAAGACAATTACAAAGCAATGCAGTGGGTTTTGTTCCATCTGATTTAATTAAGGTTGAGTTTCTAGCACCCTCCTCCTTTCGCTCCCCTCATGCCCGCTCCCTCTCCAACTTCCCTCGGACATGTATGGCCTTTTCTCAATTCATGACTTTTATTAAATCACATTAAACAAACAAGCACTCCAAATCTGACAGCAGAGATGAAGGTTGATAAACCTTTGTTGTGTATATTGTTTATTTCTACATTTTCTCTTGAAATGTTATGTTTCTCACTGAATAATTATATTGTAAGCACTTCAAATAACTTTGGATGTGTGACTTGATGATTAATTACACTTTTTAGAAGTTATAGAAGACCTTTTTTTCTTTTCACCACTAAACGTTTAGCATCACAAAGGCAGTCATAGTTTTCACTTCAGTCACTGAGACATAGTAACACTCATTAAGTATTTACTTGGATGTCACTTCAATTAGGCTGCATAATAAATGTATGTAATCAGACAGTTCTCCTTTACTGAGGCTTTAACACAAAACCTTTCACTGCTAGATGAAGTAATCACTGCCTGGGTTGTGTCAAATACTCCCATAATCAATTATTTAATGCATCTATGCATTATATATGCCATATACTGTAGTCATCTCAAAGCTGTGATTTTTATCCAAGCTTTTTTCTTATCACAATCCAGCTCTTATGAAAAATACCCAGATTATTACAAATTATAATCTGACTTTGACATTCATGCACTGACAAAGCTCTGATCAAGGTTACCAATGACTCACTGCTTTCTCCCAGCGCAGACTTTTTGCAGACTCTTAATATTTGACGAAAAATAGCTGGCTGAAATACTATGCTGGCTAGTTTTGTGGCTCTTGATTGGTTCCTCTCTTCTCAGGTTATGTTACTGAGCTCTACTTTTTTGTGGAGTACCCCAGGTGTCTATCCTGAGTTCACTTTTTATTTCTTTTTTTAATCTAATTTTTACACATAGTATATAGATGACATGCATTTATATATATATATACCAGGTACCACAGATGTGTCCTATGTTATGTAGGTATTTCCTTATTGAATTTGAAAACTTGATCCCAAAATTTCCCGCAGTTCAACGACTTCCAAAAGGCGAGAATTATAATAATGAATATAATGTTCGGTAGCTTTTTAGCATTACACTAATTTTAAATGTATTACTATGGTCATGATTTTTTCCTCAAAAATATTAAACTGAGCGCAGGACATGTTTTTCTCCTCTCATCAGAAGACATCAGAGCAATATTGGTGCAATAACATCAACATTATAATTAATACGATGGGTATTTTAAAGTGCTCTCTGTCTATAAAAACACAACGCAAAAAAAATGGCCATTTCAACTCCTGTCACCAATAAAATTAAGTAGCTTAAGCTGTTTTACGATTATACATTCTCTATGGTTTGTGTGTAGAGATTATTGCCTCTATCACTGCTGGGACAGATAATATGGCATTCTCTGATTTTCATTAACATCCTACACAGCAGCCCAGTAAACTCCCAGGTGGCTTAGTTAGAGCGAGATGCAGATAAAGTTCTTCCCTCTCTCACTGTTACTGTTACTGTTACTGTTTTGCTTCTGAGAACATGAACAGATCAGCAACATAAGGGGATTGCAAGCTGTAAAGTTGGCTCTACAGCATTTATGTGTTAAAACAGCATGCAAGGTTGGAACTCATTTCATGTGCATTTTGTCAACTGGGTGTTTATCGCCAGCTACAAAAATTTACTTTGCGCATTTCTTCAACATCACGAGTATTAATTTCAGGATCCGTTGCAAATCGCAGAAGCACGAAATATTCAAATAAATGTCATGACCAAAACAAATATGCCTCAGAATACAAGTACAGTTCAACAGATCACATTGCATCGTGACCTAAATTCCTTAAAACTCAAACTGTAGCTGAGTTTCAGCTTCTCCCTGAGCCAAATTTCACAGTGCTGCTTACAAAAAAGGATTTAGCCTCTCAGAAATGCCTAAAGTCAAAAAAAGAGAAAAGTACAGCCATCTCCAACTATGCGTGTGAGTATTTTTTTCCTCACTGCAAGTCATACTAGAGGGAGCTAGATTTGTCACTGCATTATTTACTATTACCATTCTCTTTGTTAGCCACAGTCACATTAATGAATGCATGAAGAGTCACCTATTTGATGACCACAATGCATAGGGGAGACTCATGGTACACCAATGCTCCTTTTGTGTGAGCTTAATTATTCATCACACACAGACACACACACACACAAAAAGTACAAGCACAGTTTTATGTGCATTATGTGTCCTATGGAAGGAGTCATCTTTAAGGAATCTTAAAAGCACCAATCTACATTTGTTAATATGATAGATCAACACAGTCAGCTGAAGAAAATGTTTTGTAAATTCCTAAGTGCTGATATATAGCTGTGATGAAAAGTGTTGAGCTGTATCTCATTTATGCTACATTCATTGTAGCTTATTCACGCTTGGTATTGGCCATAGTTATGCTCTGTCAGGTTTTTGTACTGTGAAGATTATATAAATCAAAAATTAACACAAGAGGAGTGAATCATAAGAACTTAATAAAAATAAAAACTACTCCTCTTACAGAACAAAATAAAAACAGAACAATTAAATGTGGATTAT
>JAUMHL010000004.1:4040610-4065850 GCA_032362345.1 Sandelia bainsii
GTAGTAACTCATAATTTACAGAACCCGAATGGTAATTGCTTGTGTCTTCTTGTAAGTCGCTTTGGATAAAAGCGTCTTCCAAGTAAAGTAAAGTAAATGTACAGTATGTTTGTGAAATTCTGTAACTAGTCAATAATGGAGTCAGTCCCCACAATGCAATCTGTATAATAAAGGAATCCTCTTTCAACCCACTTCACTCAAATAAGAAAAAAGCAATAAACAACAGAAGACAAAGCATCAAATAATCTCAAAGTGAGAGAAATGGTTTTGATTTCCAGCCTTCACTGTCCTCTTTTATCTCATGAATTGTTTCTATATTTATAGCACTGATAGATGCAATATATTTAAGACTGACAGCATAACATTGCCCAGTTAATGGTTTGAGTAGCACAACAATGTTATTATTCATAATAACTGCATAATGATAATAAATGGGCGTTCATTATAGAGTGTATATTACCTGCACTACATCCTGCAGTGATAGATGACAAGACCGTCTGATATAAATCTTTAGAAAATAAGTAACAGTGTATACTCTATGATGAAGAGTTGACAGTAAAAAATAGTCATACACGTATCTGACACAAAGAAAAGAATGCAGTCTCTTGTGTCTGGGCAGAAAGCTTTTCTAAAAACTCATACTTAAATGTACAATTTGTAAAGGATATATCAGCAGACATTGAATATAGTATTCATAATTATGTTGAAAATAGTTTGTAATCACCAATAAGATTAAATTGTAAATACCAATCATTTTGTTTTCTTTAGCTCAGAATGAGCTTTTTATAGCTACATAGGGAGCGGGTCCTCTTTCTTGGAGGCCGCCATGTTGCACCGCCATATATATACAATAGCCCAGAATGGAAAAACTAAACAACGCTTGCTGCTTTGCTTGAATATGGTAACACTGGAGTTACAACAATACTATAAGCGATGTCCTAAAGTCTTACATACTAAATAGTTTAACAAAATACAGTTTTTCAATATATAGCTATGCCAAACAACCTCATGACATGACATATTACTACCTGATGCGGTCGTAAGAAACGGCACGAAACCTCATGGACACCACAGGCTCCCTGGTGTTGTTGGAAACCGGGGTGTGGGGTGTGAGCGGTGCTCAGAAAGTTGCATTCTCCAATCTCACCACTAGATGCAGCTAAAAATTTCTAGTCTTGCACATTGTACCTTTTACGCTAAAGAATCCATAAACCACAAATAAAGACAAGACAATTCTTCCAGCATCTGACACTGCTGTATTTGTTGCTGTCTCAGATAAGTAGTGAGAGTTCAGTTACATGCACAGAGGCTCCTGCTCTAAATAAATGTGGTTTGCCCAGAACAACCAGATGTCAAGTGGACAAGGTTGTTTTCGTAGTGCAACATTTTGAAAGTATCTGTCTTACACTCAGTAAGGACTAAACATTATATACATCTATGTGTGCATTCACTGGTTGTGCCCTTAATATTTGTAGTTCTATTTAATGTATTTTATGCTGTAGTCTATGTCTTCTGGGAGGCAACATTTCAAGGACTTGCATGTCCTAAGTATAACTGGCATTTTCAGAAAAAAACTCTCATTTTCTTCAGTGTTAAATTTTAACAAGTCAGGAGACAAATGCTCACACTTTCTCATTGTCACTGAATGTTGAGCAGTCAGGATTAGCCCAGAGAGATGATGAGCTGCAGGTATGAAATATTTAGCCATTACATGGTGTTAAAAATATCTTTTTACTCTGCTACACATCTGACTGATTGAGAAACACAACCCGATTCATCCAGTTGGAGTAGACTGAACATTGTGCCAGTTTTCTCCTGCTTATGGCAACAGCAGTCAAAGGTATTCACAGACGCTGCAATGGATATATATATTTTTAGTTTCTACATTTCACTTCCTTGTTTGCCACTCTGTCTCCTGGAAGGCAAATCTGAGCTAAGACTAAATATAAGAAAAACAACACAACACGAAGCTGAAATATATCTCCCTAGTTGAGTTAGCTGCCTGTGGACAGACACAGTCTACGTCCCTTTCCTCAAACCTCCTGGTCAAACAATGTTCGGCTATGTGTTGTTGAGTCTGTCTGCATTTAATTCACAGCTTACTGCTTTAATAGCTACAGCCCCCTGCTTGCTGCTGAACCCAGGGGCCATTCTCCACCTGAGTCAGACTATAATAGCTTGTACTGAGATACAGCTGTTCAACTGACTCCTACAGATGAAGCTGGATAGACAGCCAGAAGTGTCTCCGTTGAGGACAGATATTTATTTTCTCACATGTAGCATGTCGGTCCACCTCTGCTTCTGCTGTAACATGGACACAGTCAGTGACAGATACTGTTTAGAAACACTCACTAAATCCCTAGTCAGGTCGGGAAAATTCCTCTGTATCCCACACATAAATAAAAAAGCCTGCCCAGGCAGCAAAACCACACATCATCATGCAGGGCAACCTTCAAGGGGTTTCAACCAATATTATAATACAAGTCGATGCATTCAAGCTTAGATATGTGTGTGTGTGAGTGCTAAGAGAAAAGACAGAGAAACAGTTGTAAACAGCAGAGAAAGTGGAATACAAAGTGAACGAGAATTGAAGGAAAAATGACAAACAGCGACTATATGAGCCTGTAATAAGTGGTGGAAAGTAAGTAAATACATTACTCAAGTACAATTCTGAATTTCTTGTACATCACTTAAGTATTTCCATTTTATGCTACTTTTATGTCTATTTCACTACAATGCAGATGGAAGCATTTCACTTTTACTTTACGTTTACTTAACAAATTACACTCAATAATAAATCGTTTTGTATGATTGTGGATTAATCACCCGTCAGTACAAAAAAATGGTTAAAATTAGTTCCACCTTTACTAACTGCAGCATTAGTGATATTTACATATTAATGCATCAATAATTATAACCCAGTAATCTATGCATTCATTAGTGAGTACTTTTACTTCTTAAGTATATTTTGATGACAATAGCTTTGTACTTACATTAATGAAGGACTTTTACTTGTATTAGAGCATTTCTACATTGTGGTAATATTTTTACTTAAGCATATGATCTGAATACTCCCACCAAGAGCTGTACTTATAGAATAGCAATGGCTAGAGGTGTTGGGAGTGGGGGTGGTGCGACTAAAAGCTATTTATTCTTTGAATCTAAGCAGATGGCCTTATGCCACACTGGAAGAAATGTGTACAGATGTGGATGAATTTGTTGGTCCCCTTCCATGAAAACAGAAGAAACAAAGAAAAGAAAAGAAATTTTCTCTCAAATAACTTGAAACTGAAAAATATAACGAAAATAAATTCTGACTTTGCATTTGGTTTTGGATTCAGCTGAATATTTTAATAATTCAACAATGGGGACACTCCTAAGCTAATATTTTGCTGCAAAACTTGAATTACTTGATGGTTACTTGATATATTTGCAATTGTAGCCACAGTGATGTTGAGCTGCTTGGAGATTGTCTTAAAGTCTTTACATCCAATATGCTTGTCTATAACTTTCATTCAGATCTCATACAACTCTGTAATTTGCTTTCTCCTTTCCATGATCAGTGTGGTGAACATGAGGATACCAAAAAGGCAGATTGATGACTTTTATCAATTTAAATAGGACAAATAACTGATTATATAATTGAAGACAAGTCTAGCAATAATTACAGGAAACAGAAGTATCGACATATCACTATAACTATTTAAAATGTTTTCTAAGGGTACCATCACTTTTGTCAGTGCCATTTTCATTTGTTGCATTTATTATAATTTATTTATCATTTTAATATATTCTGTGAAATCAAAAATTTAATGCAAAGTGTGATTTTTTTCTTTTAATTCTTAAAATTATTTTCTTTTATTGCTTTTGCCATTTTCAAGTTATTTCATTATTCCAAGTGTATTGTGGGTTCTTTCGTGGGTGGGTACCAAGAAATGTGTCCACATCAGTAATTCAATAATTAGCTGGTAGAAAAAAAGGCTTCTAAAATGTGGCACAGCATTAGTATTGAACTGCTAAATCCAATGATGATTTGGCAGTCATCTTTTTTCTTTTAGCATGTAGGAATAATGACTAGGAAAAAAAGAATAATAGAATTAAATTATAAAAGACATATAAAAACAGTTTTTACATATGACACATTTTACCACAATCTTACTAAAAGGATTTGGAAAGTTTAAAAATTTTATATCTTTCTTGTTTCACATAAAATGGTGGTGAATGTTGCTAGTGGCTAAAATAGTTTCCATTTGAGTTCCAAAAGCCTGTACAATTTACTTGAACAAAACAGAACAAACAAAATAAATGTAATGGGTGATGTCTAAAAGCAAAAGCGACATCAATGATTTTACACGTCTGCTAATTTCATGTCAGATTGACAACTGCACTGTGCACAAATTAAGTGTTAATGATGGTTTGAACATTTGAAGCTAGAAGAAAGCTGTTGTGTGCAGTCACATCCAAGTGTGGGCTGTAGAAGATGGCCAGGTCTAGTGTTCTTAGAAATCAAATGATATTGGCATTAATTTGGGGACATTTTGTTCTCCACATATTTTTTTCCTTTTGATGCAGCTTCCAATAAAGTAACAGTTTCTAGATATTTTTTATGTCATGCCAGAGGGCCACAACTTCATGCTTATTTTTTAGTTGAGCTTCTTTTATGCCAAAGCATTAAACTACTCTCTTCCTGTGTCTGATTACAAGGCTATGCACTGGGAAAATCAGTGACAAGACAACATATCCTCTAAACGAATGCTGACCCTTAGTAGGAAGCTTTGAAACCTTAACAACAAAGCTACTACTACTACTACTGGGCTTTAATTGTATAAAGCAAAAGCCGTGATTTAAAGATGAACTCAAACACTTGACATCCCTGTTCCTCTAAGCAGCATTTATAGACTATATATAAACATCTAATAAATGGTTCATAACACATTATGACATAGCTATAAGCCGATATTAACTGCTTATTAATGTATCTGTTAACAAGTATAACTTTTTCTATGGACACCCATATAGAAAGTGGAGGGTGGTGTATAAAAAGATAAATGATAATATGGCTAAACAAAGCTGTAACAATACAAAACATTACTTTGTCTCATACTGATAGTAGTTGACTAGTAAATTAATACAAACTACTATTAATACTACATTATAGTTTTGATCAAACGATTAGTTAAACATCTTATTTTTGTTTAAATGGAAATTACCAGTTACCAAATTGCATACAAACTATGGACTAAAGGTTCCGTACTGTACTGAACATGCATGGCATGGTACAGAAGCAGCAATGTGCAAGTTAAGCTAGAGCTAGCATGAGACTCAAAATAAATTCACTGTACTCCACCCAGTCCTCCTTCTCCCTGCTCTAATATGCTTTCTATCGTCAGCTACACTCTACCAAGCACTGCACAGCACTTCAGGTATTAGTCCTTGTCAAATTACATCAATAAATAATAAGAATGCTGCAAAACTTAATACACAATAAAATTCACCTTTAAAGCTGATTTAGAAGTCTAATAGCAGCTGCCCATTTACCTCCAATAGAGCAACATTAATATTTAGTTGGTACTGTTTTTGGTCACCATTATTTATTCTCTATTTAGCTCAGATTTTGGTCTCCACCAGTTACTGAGAGAAATATCACAATCTTCAGCCGCTAAAGGCTCTGCTATTTTCACCAGTTTGTGAAAATGTAGTGCTAAGAAGCATAAACAGTATATATAAACAGGATTTTTTTTGATTGAAAACAGCTGCCTACTGTTGCAGTAAATTATGCTATGAGACCAGTGAGAACAGATTGCCATCATGGTTTAAAGAAATGTTGCTAGGAGTACAAAAATATATAAATTATATTCCTGGCAGAAGGATCAAGTCATGAGGTGATGCAGACACTTTCTCCGAAAACAGTAAGACTCTGCTTTCTGCCTTCATTAAATTTAAATTTTGCAAGAGTTGCCTGTCTATCTGTAACACTGTCACCCCAGCTTTGAGCACAAGTGCTATAGCAACAGTCTGAAGTGTTGATAGACAGGAAGCCCTCAGAATAGTATACAAAAAACTTACTGAGAAGTTCTACAGCAACTACACTACATAATTGTTGAGGCACATTTGTGCGCATGTATTAACTTCCTTTTAACTACTTTAACTACTTTTTGCACCTGTAATCCCATAATCTGAAGGAGAATATATTTTTCACAGTTTACAGGCCACATGTTTTCTACCTATCTTCAAATGTATTTATGTGATGAAAAGTCAGGGTTACAATAGAGAGTAGTACAAAACACTATTTAGTAATATTTTCCAGTAACTTGTAGAAAGGAGAGCACATCCTGACACAGCCTAGACCTGGACAGAGCTGTTAACTTTATGAGACACTGCCACAGGTGGATTTTTAAGATGCTCCCCTTTTCTGCTTTTATTCTCTCTCCTTCAGTTGGTTCCCTTCAGTGCCTCTCCATCCTTGTGCCTGTCCCAGTGGAAACAGATATGAATGGTGATAAGAAGCCAGATGGTAGCAGAGCTATGAATCCAGACTAGAGGCAGTAAAAATTTAGAGGTCCATTGTTAACTCTGGGGGGTAAATATTGATTGATGCTGTGGGTTAAGTGACACATCAACACTGTGGCACTAATAGCAGCTAAAGCAGGCCCATAAATATTTTGCCTTCATCCCGATTTCTTTCAGCAAGTTAGAATCTGATTAGATGGTCTGATGTTCAGTTCAAACCTAGGACTAATTATTGCCTAACTATTATTATTATTGCCTAACCCCATAGTAGCACCAACATATTCTGTCTGGCAGCTGTCCAACAACAATTTTCCCAAAGGGATCAATAAAGTAAGCCATTATTATGATCTAAACTCAGTGTTCCCCACTATATCAAATAAAATGTTTACTTGAGCATTATCCAATGTAAATTAAGTAAAGATACATTTTTGTAGATAAAATAAAGTTTTCTATTATTGTCATTCAATTTACTGTATAAACATAAGTGAATACATGAGCTAGTAATACCCCATTGTGAGATGATGCAATAAAAACAGACAAGGGCTTCAGAGAAAATGCCTTTGTGGTTTAAAGGAATTCATTTTGAAGTTAAAACAACAACAACTGCATTTCTGCAAGTTGCATCAGTAAAAGACACCATTCAGAGTTCAAAGTCAATTCCTAAAATTGAACAAGTAGGTGCCTTTTATGGCCTAACAGTTGTCATTTCAGTTTAAATCAAAAATCACACACAGCATGCACTGAAGAATCAAAGCAAATATATTTGCAGGGTTGGATGTAGCTGTAGGCGTTGTCATAAAGCCCATTCTTACAGCTTCAGTTGTTGCTGAAGAAGATGTGAATGCTATACTCATAATTTCAAGTGACAGAACACTGCTTGATGGGAACAATTCAGATTATATATTTGTTTGTATATCCCCGTATGTATGTACACAGCATGTTTGTCTTTCTGTACATCAGTGTTTTTTGTACCTGTCCCCAGATCAGTGTGCTCTTGAGACGAATGCTGGCTCTGGTGGACCCATTCACCGTTGCACTTGAAGAAGATTTGGAGAGCGGGCCGAGCTTGACACCGGAGCTTGATGGGGTTACTCTTGACAATGTAGGCATCGACAGGTTCTTCCAGGAAGTGGGGCAGTGTCCCAGACTGGCCATGCTGCAGGGCTTCACCTCGGGGACCTGAGGAATAAAATAAGAACAGAATGAGAATAGAACAACCAAATATTATGGCTAAAGAAAGAGAGGATATATGTGGCACCTTCCTCAGCACAACAAAACTCAATTGTCCTGAGCCCCAGTGTTTAATATTTTACACAGACATGGATGTACACACAACGGTAGAGTGTGTTTTGCAGAAAGCTGGATTGTACTTTGTTTTGTACTGATGAAGAAAAAATATCATCTTGTTAAGATGTTAATAATTTATGTCATTAGTGTTTTTGTTTACTAACTTATTTTTCTCCTCATGTGGGTGATGTGTTTGGCTCTTCTGGGAAATGGGAGGTATTATCCACTGTTGCCTCAGTATATGATGTTTTTTCCTCTGCATGGTAACACGTAGGAACAGCAGAAATACATCTTTGTTAGATGAGGAATCTTTATTGCATGAGTTGGCTGAGCATTGGAACAGTAGCTGATATATTTAGCTTTTTTAATCTCAGTGCAATCCTACTATAACAACAACAGTATGCAATTGCAAATCAAGATTGTGCACGAAAACCAGCTGTTAAAAATATCGACAAACATAGTCTACAGCAGGGGTAATCAAGTATGATTTAAGGAGGTCCGGATAGAGAAGCTTTCCTCATGTCCGGGTCCACAACATCATCATGTTTAAATAGCATTATAATTTAGTTATACATTAATATTAATTTATATATAAATTGAAGTAACTTGTCATTAAGCTATAATTCAATGCCATTTCAACAATATTAACTCTGGACTCTCGAGGGTACATACAATAATAAATAATCAAATAAATAATAAAAAAGCTGAGCACTGTCAGACACATCAGTGGACTCATCTACAGCTCAGACTGTGGAGCCTTGTACATGGCTTCATGCAGCTGATCTAACATCTCTGGTTAATACCTCACTCTTCTTTCTTTATTGGCTGTTAATGTAGATACAGGTATTTGTTTTATTTTTTACTTTTTGTTTTCCCTCATAAAGGGTTTGAGCTCCTGCACTCAGACTCTCTTTGACTTTGTTGTTGGCCAGTAAAAGAATGTGTTAAAATCGTTGTTGCCTGATCGTAGTTGGCTTTAAGGGCGCTTATTTTCTGTAGCCTAACTAACCTAATTTAGCGAGTAACTTTTCTCAGATGTGATTCTGTGCTTCTTTAAATTGTGATGTTTCACGTTCCCACTTTTAACCACTGGGAGCAGATCTCAGAGCAGAGGAGACGCAGCGGTTTCAAGCTCCCTACAGCAAGGATGAAGATGAACACCTCAATCCATTCGGGATTAAAAGCCTGGATTTCAGTGTCAACCTTCCACCGTTTAGCACACGTCATGTCACACTGACTCACAATGTCAGGTCTACAGGCACCATTTTCCCCAAAACAAAACAAAAAAGTAATATAGTATGTAGTATAAATTATCCTTGAAATAAACAACATCATTTAAATTAAATAAGTTAAAGACATCAAAATGTGGTTGAAGTGAATCTACAGTGGTCCCGTGAAGACGTATTTGATCTCTCAGATGTTGGTGTTCACTAAAGACTGAGGATTCACTTGATGAATCCACACACAACACACTGGCAACACATTAAGAGGCATTACTCCCTTCTTCTTCTGTCCGACTGAGGTGCGTTCCAGTCGGTGCATGTTTTGCTACTTCTGAGACCCCATAAGTGTAATTATACTCTGACTAATCCCTTAGTTTGCTAGAACCTCTTTCATGCAAGTGTGAAGGGTTTAGAGAGGCAAACCGTCCTGCACCTGCCCCTCCAAACTACCCACTGCACACACGTCACATGTATCTCTACTGTGATGGGTATACCCCTGAAAACCCCATTAGGATTATAGAACCCACTCTCTCTTTCTCTCTCTCTCTCTAGCTAATCTAATCCTCCTACCTTTCCTGCTGGATGTCTCCTGATTGAGAGGAATAGATAAAAGAGTGTGTGATTCCCTGGCTGTGAAAATCACAGCTCCTGCTCAGTGTTCCTTTCCCCTCTGTGCGACACATTCACATTCTCTCCCTCATTCCTGGAAGTGAAGCTGAACAAAGAGACATGCTTTTAATTTCAAAATGACTAGCCCCGGGCAAGCTTTTCTTGTACAGAGTGCTCCAATTTGTTTTGCACACAGAGCATTGACATGGCGTGTTTGTGTTTGGATAGATGCAAAACATAGACGTGAGTGTGCATCCAAACGATGATAGATGGGCACGTGAATACACAAACACACAGCTGTCAAACAAAGTCACAGCCCTTGACGTAATGACTCATTTGTTAATAGATCAGGTATTATACTAATGCTTACCAACATGACAGTTTAATACCTCTGCAACTAATTCCTCAATTTCAACAGCAGCAAGCCTTAGTAAAGCATTACAAGCTTTATTTCACAGTTAGTTGTCCATTCACTTTTTGTGTTTCATTTTTTATTTAGGAGCTGAGATAGTATTGCAGCAGACAGATTAGGGGAAACACAGAAAAGGAAACTCTGGTGTGATTTAACCTCAGGCTGGTAGCGGGACATGTGACTCTAGGGAGAAACACAAGCACTTAACTGTCTCTGGTCAAAGCGTACCGTCATCTTTGCTCTTGGAATAGCTGAATATAGATCACAAAGAGCAAGACTTGGGAAGAACTATAGGATGCTCCTCTGGCGATACACCTTGTAGTAGGTAAACACATGGCGATGTGATAACTCATGCTGTTACAAGATGAGGCTCAAAGTAGCTGCAGAATGTGAACCTTCTCCACTCATTTACATCTTCTGGTCAGTGCGAGGCTGTTATTCATTCATCTCCATGTTGCCAGGACATTGCCAAAGACCAATATCTCTCCACAGTATGCTTCGCCGCTGTCATTCAGGAGCCCGCTGTGCCCTGTGCTTCACAGTTTTCACAGTGATCTACAACCAATGCTTCAGCCCGGCAATAACACATAAGGGGCACAGATACATCTAGACCAGTCTGAGAGGAAAACAAGATATCACTGCCAAAGGGCTGAGTGATGGCTCTGTCAGTCACCCTGTCTCATTCTCACACAAACAAACTTCAATCCTGGAAACATGGACAGTCTGCTAATACTCCATCAGCTGTGATGTAACTTGTAAGAGAACTCACAGACGTTTTAATTTCCTCAAGTGCGGCAAACACTCCATCTCTTCACATGCAAAATTAAAAGCAATGGTTAAGTGTGGTCTCTTATGTCAGTGCAACATATTCATAGCTTTTAGAGACAATCTAAAAGAAATGAGTGGGAAAAAAGCCCCTAGCTGACTGGACTAATTTGGTAAAGCCTTTGGGTGATAGCACAGGCTGTTTCACACGGAGAAAGATGACTCCGGCACACTCACAGTGATTTGGAGAGACTGAAAGCAGCACCCAGGATGATGTTTGCCAAATTCTCCTCCACATTCAGCACACTGCAACCTCATACCTTGGCAGACAAATGGTTATCCTGTTTCCACCTCAAACATTAGCTGATACAACAGATAACTGACTTCTTGACACACGGACCACAGAGCATCATTGTCAAAGGTAGGTACTCTAACTTCCTCTACAGAAACACCGGGCACCGGCAGGCATGTGTACTCTTACTCCTTATTTTTTGTTTTGTACATCAGCAGCCAGATGAGCACGCACCAACCCCCCTGTCATCAAATTTGCAGATGATAAGGACCTTCTCTCCCACCTTTGAGTTCAAACTCAAGATCATGGCCAATTACTGAAAGAGTTCATCTACTGATGCAACAACCCATGCCAGGATCACAAAAGCACCAAAATGATTGTGGATTTCACAAGTCAACAAGCTGCAGAAAGTATCACACACATCCACAGTTGGTGAACAAACAGATAGGTGCAACAAAAGAGTTGCTCAGGTTCTATTGTTGAAAGTGTAGTCACTAGGGTTGTTGTCAAGACAATTAAACTCATGTTAGATAAGCAAGAGCATCATCACAGCTTCCTCTAACCTTTTCACTGTCAATTTCAAAAACCAGAAATGCCTTGCAGGAGGATCCTTGTTGTTGCAGAGGCTTCTGAATCTGAACCTTCTGCCTCTGCTGCCCTTTAAAGGAAATAACTGTAATATCTCTTTAATGAACAAACCCCTTGTTTGACACGGGCTATTAAACACAATACTGCAGCTTCATTTCATTTGCCTAACATTATTGTCAGGTTATTAAAATTGGTTGCTGCAAGGTTAAGAAATGTAAAGTTCTAGCATTTGTTTGTGTACTGTTTGCAGATGCTTTCACTTCTTATCACATTAAATTAAATACCTTACAGAATTGCACAAAGGGCTAGACATCAGTGCCAGTATCTGCTTGTATTGTTAGAGTACTACACTAGTAGTTACAGGGTTATGAGCTACCTGTTGTCACAGAGTCAGACATGCACCAAACCCTGGCAGTAGGCAGATTCTGGAAAAGTCTGATGATTTTGTTTTGATATGTACAAAAGAAGCATGTTAGCATCTGTGTGAAAGAGGTATAATGGATATAATAATAATGGATACCCTGTATTTGCAGTTCCAATAACCGCAACACCAACCACTCTCTACACTTTGCTAGGTTTCAATGAAAGTGGTTTTTGTGCCTGTCATTTCTGTTGCTCTTCACAAATAATGTTCATTGAAGCAGATTGAATTCAAATACCCGCTGCCACAATGGCACATGTGTGAGCACCGATTTCAAATGTCCAACAGGTATGAGGCACCAGAAAAACTAATCTCCCACTAATTCTGTATGTAGATTACTGTTATCAACAGAAAAAGGAGATTGTGTGTGTGTTTGCATGAAAAAGCAAATATCTATCTATATATATATATGAGGACCTGCCCATCCTAATACACCAGAGACTGCTGTAGCTTTAAAATAACTACTAATGCTGGGAAAAAAATGCTGGACAGAAGCTCAAAAGGTTTTTCAACTGATTTCACTAACTAGCCAGCATTCAGTATTAATAAGCAGGAAGCAGCTGCCTAGTCATGAATTAACAAACAAATCTACTAATTAATGCTTACTTTGTTAATTAAGAGTTGGTGGCATAATTATTTGTTAATTACTTCACTATGTTGACATTTCAGTAAAAGGTTTTAGAAATAAGGTGCATCATTAAGTGGTGAATGGGGGAAGCATTTGGTGGATTGTATTTGCCTTTGTGTAAACACTGATTTTCAGGCTAATGCGTTTGTGTAAATATATGAATAACTACAGCTTGGCAATGGACAATGCTGCATTAATTATATATGCCCAGTGTGAGGTGTCTTCATAGGCAGTATTGACGCATATCCACGCAGCAGATGGATGGTCTAGATTGAGGATCAGAGGTGAAACTAGCAGAGGAGATGGGGGTGGAGGGAGATTGGTGAAGCAGATGATAGGTGGGTGTTGAAGATAGTGAGAAGCACTGGGGGAGCATCTGTTCAGGTCAACTGAGTGCACAGCAGGAAGTAAAAAAAAATTTCAGCATTTTCAGGAAATGCTTCTAAACCTGTGAGTCCAAAAAAGAAGGCACTTCTTTTCGGCTCCACAGCCAACTTTGGCCCACTGAAGGATCACAGCCTTAGCAATACACAGCCCCCACACCCACTTCCTCTCTGTCTGAAGAGATTTCTGAATGACAGGTATGCCACAGGGGAAAGATAGGCTGGCAAAGATTGGTTTTCTTGATCTCCCAGCATAACAGCAAATGGGGTGAGAAAGGCAGTAACATGTGAATGCCTGACTGTGTTCAGTGTTTTGCAGACTCTACCCACGATTCAGCCACATCAAAACACACCAATGTACAGCTAGAGGTGTTCCTCTGACAAGCTGAGAGGTAATGAACTGCTTAGGAACCATGAGTTATGCACACCAGCTGGATGGACACGACTGCTGCTCACAAGATTTGACTCCACAGTGTAGTTGAAGTGCAGTTACATTTCCATGTTAATCCAAAATTTTGCCAAACTAAAGTAGGATTCAATTCAAGGTGGTAACCAGGCAATAGCCAGATTGTGTAATATGTACACTGTAATTCTCTTTCCTGTCCCCAGGCAAGTCTCACAGTGACATCAGTCAGACTGCAGAAATGCCTGGAGCTCTAAATCTACAGTACTCTCCAACTTGTAATTTCTTTGCAATGGGAGTCACACGAGCAACACATTTCTCTTCTGCTTCTCTGACTCTTAAAAACAGCATGGACTCCACAGAAAGAGATGCCAGAGCGCTTTGTTCAAATATTAATGCAAGCCTCTCATCTGTCATCTCAAGACACAACAGCCACAGCCACACACACACACACACATCCCCTCCCATAATGTGTGTGCCACAACTGAAAACCTCCCAGGCAAAAACAAATTTCCTTACACACAAGCCCGATGTTGTCCAATGAAAACTAGAACATGCAAATGTTGACTCTTTGCTCTGATCAAGCATTTCACACTCTGTCACATCTATTAGATTTGTTGTTGATTCAATGAATTTTTTGTTCAAATAAAGTCGTTTCTGTTTATGAGCAATGCCCTGCTTCACACTCAAAGGTGGGCGCACACACACACACACACAGAAGGAAGTTGCTCAGTACGAGCAAATGTTCATCTGTTAGGCAGCAGCTACACTGGAGCAGTGAGGGGTTAGGATCTTTTTTTTTTTTTTTAAGGACACCTGGCTGGTTTCAAAGCGCAAACAATAGAAACACAGAGTCAATGGCTGATACTTTGCTTTCCTTTTGAAAGGTTTTTTGTTCATATTGTGTAATTGGTGTATTAATAGTAAGGCTACAGCATTATGAGCATTAGCAAATTTCTTTCAGGCTACACATTTGGCTATCTTCTTGTTGCTGGGTCCATATGCAGGGTATGCTGAGAGAAAGACGACAGTACTCCAAAAATCAACATCACAGACAAAGGATACAACATTATCACTGAGATACTCTTATTATTGAGGACAGTTGGCATTCAGGTTGCTACAACATGGCGGTTTAGTGTCTTGTCCAGGGACATTTTGACATGTGGCCAGGAGGAGGCAGCACACCAAACCTACGATTAGTGGACAACCTGCTCAACCTATTGAGCCATAGCCGACAACAGATTAGAGTTCTATCAAGGGGATATTTTGGTACATTGGCCTTTACTGGATGGCTGACAGTACAAAGGACAACATAAAACAAGGGGCGAGAGTCCAGAATACGGCATGCATCAACGGACTTTATTTGAAATCAAATCAAGGAACGAGTCTCAAAACATGATTTAATGTAGTAATAATGCAACATGTTACACAACTGTTATAACAGTAAGCACAAGACCTGATTTGATATAAATTTATAAAAATACAAGAAATAATGCAGATTGAAAGATATTTGGTTTGATTGTGTTACCACCCCTTTTTGAGTAGTGCAGTGAAGATGTGCCATATATATTAAGTTCTTCTGTTGTCAGCAGTCAAATAAAATACCTGTTTAGCTACAGTGCTCTGGTTTGCCGTTTTATTATGACTTCTTAAGTCCTTTAGATATATACTGTTTTTCTACCAGTTTTTAAAGTAGTAAATCTCTGTGTGCGTGTGTGTGTGGCTTTGAACACGTGCACAAACCAGAGTATTGCATATGTACAGTGTGTGCCAGTGATTGTGTGCCACCTACCAACACCCAGGTGGTATATGTGTCTTCATCGGTGTTGTGACAGCTTGCCAACCTGGTTTTGGCAGCAGGGAGATAGTGCTTCCCTCAGCTCTCTCGATAATCAAAGAGTAAACATGCTGAAGCAAAAGTGGGTTACCTGGATGTCAAACTGACAAAAAAGTCTCCCATCTGTACCCCATCAACCAATTCTCTGTAAGATTTTGCTTATATACACTTTAATATTAGGAGAGAGAAAAACACATCTGAATAAAGGCCACACACATTTTAATATGCCTTTCATATTTAGTATGTCGAAGAATTCACTGGAAGACTTTTTCCCTCCACCAAAGAAATGAGGAGTATAAACTAAAAATATGACAAACAAGCTTAAGACTTGTGTATATCAGTACAGAGAGCAGGGATAATCCCAGAAAATCCACTCAAACTAGAGACTCTACTTTTCAATGACTGGGCATCAGTGATCGACAGTACCAATTTAAATAGAAACTCATTTATTTCAAACTGAGTAATATTGTGTTATATAACAGCTTTATTGCTTCAGTTTTATGATTGCATATGGTCAAATATTTTACTTAAAAATTGCTTAGATTATTTTTGGTTTATAGTTTTCTTTATTTTGTAAGCTCACCTTACCCTCAGAAGAATGTGCTGATCGGTCTTCAAAGTTTTAGGCTTTAATACAGTACTTTCATGAAAAAGGCCCCCGAAACAATGTGTTTGTGTATATGTTAGTGATATCAGAGTCACTGTTTAATGTTCGCTCTCCTACAGCTTTACTGAATTGCTACTGCAAATATGTCATAATGCTGCTTGTTCACATTAAAAGCATTCGACTGGCAAAACACAGGGTGGTTTCTATTGTGTAGCAGTCACAGTAAACACAGCCTTTTTGTCACTGAGGTTAGTGCTGACAGTCATCGCTCACAAAAGAGGAGAACTAAAACAAGAAGGAGCAGCTAACAAGAGCTTTTAGATGAAGGTGCAAGCGACAGACTCCACGCCTCCAACGTCTGCGTTTGCTCATGGCGTGATGGAAAAGGGTCAGTTATTGACAAATTTATTTATTAAAACATGAGCTTTTTTGGCTGCTCCCAGTATTCAGGGACCCATAGAGTTAAACCTTACTTGTTAACCTAACCTAATCAATCAGGACTGAAACTTTCAGGACTACAATTTTAAACCTAACTTTAAAGAGGAGAAATTATATTAAGATTAAAAGCTTTGTCTAAAGTAATCATTCATAAAGGAATTTTGTTCCTCAAAGATGAAGCATATGTAATGTGACCAAAATAAACCCCCTGGCAAACTATTATCAACAATAAAGTAATTATTTGTCTACTAGCATCAGTTCAATCAACAGCACGACTCAATGGGTGGGGGTAATATGTGGGAGTCGGCAGACTACTACTGTAATATTTTTCCACTTAGTTTGACCTCATTGCATGACCAGTCAAGTCACTTTTGAGTAATGACAGATGCAAATATAGAGTGTCTTTGTTAACATGTTGTATGCAGCACCATTATTACCTCATCTATCAGCGTTCATTCTCTGCTTTTGCTCTGGTGTAATTTAGAAAGCAAGCCTCCGTTGACTGAAGAAGACTAAAGAAGATAATTGCTTACTTACTCTTTCCCATATAGCCTTTGATCCATTTAGTCTTTTGTGACAGGGAAGAGACAGCGACATAATTAAAGGCATTGTGTGGCGTATACAATCTCATCAGCAATCATGCTGGCAACCTGACAGCTCACTCTAATGTGAGTGTACTTTGTAGGAGGGCTTGATAAATAAGTTAAAGCCTAGAAAACAACCCTCTCACTCTTTTTCTCACATTTTCTCTACATTTTAACACCGACCATAAATAAGAATGGGATTCTATTATTGAATGAATTTATGAATAAATTACTGATGCGTGGCCAAATGTGAGAAAAGGCTTAAAGTTCCAAACTTTGCTTCACACGATGCTGTTTTTTTTAAATTATTAAATGTTTGGCAGGTACAAAAATGATATTCATTAAAAAATTAATATCCTGCAGATGACTAGGTGCACAGCTTGTATATTAATATCATTAATCATCTGTCATTATGTACAAGATTGATTACTGAGGGTGATATTCTTTTTTCCCTCTTAACAACCTTCATGCCATTGGTTGGTTTGCTTACATACTGGGCACCACTGGCATATTTTCTACAAGACTGCTTTATTGACAGCATAAATGGTTGTTGACGCAGAGTGGTGGTACTGGTACAAGGTGGTGGTATGAAGCAAAGCAGTGTTGACGGTTTACTAGCAATATAACTACTGAGACATTACATGCTGTTGTGTTGTGCTATTGTGCTCACTTTATCACTGAGATTCAACAGCCCACTAGGTTAGGTTAGGCTAGGTTGCTTTATTGTCTCCAAGGAGAAATTGCTTTTGGAGCAAGGAAAAAATTGCTGCACACATATACCACACATCCAGTCAGAATACATACACCTACATACATATACGTAATTACAACTCAATAACCTAAGATCATTAAATAGTAATTCATAAAAAAATAATGAAGATGATTCCATCCAACATACTAGTGCATGTAAAAGCAACGTCCAAAACACTTACTATTCCTAAAACTACCTTCCCCGTTCATTCCCAAGGAGATCCTCATTGATCAATTTATGGGAACAAGTGAGTACTTGTAACGATTAGAAGGGGACCCTGTACCTCCTACCAGAGTTCATCAGCTCATACTCAGGATACAGCACGTCAGACGAATCGGATAGAATTCTGTTGGCCTGCTGAATAACTGACTGCTCAAAAAATAGCCTGGGGAGGTAGAGGTGTGTATCCTCCCATGATTTTCCCTGCTGTTCTAATTAGACTACAGATCTGAGCTTTGGATTTAACTGTAAGATTCCCAAACCAACTCGTCATTCCATAGCGCAGGATGGACTCTATAGTTGCTCTGTAGAAAATGACCATGACGTTCCTACACACCCCAAAAACTCTAAGTCTCCGAAGGAAATGAAGTCGCTGGTGGATTCTAGCACAGATACTTCCAACATGGGAGGACCAGCTAAGATCCCCGTCAATATGGATACCGAGATATTTATACGTGGTAACCTGTCTAATAACATTTCCCTGTATGGTAAGTGAACTATGGTCTCCAGCCGATCTGGGATCAATTACCATTTCTTCAGTTTTGCTTACATTAATGTGTAAATTGTGTTCCTCACACCAGCCCACAAACCTGTTTACTTCAGATCTGTAATGGCTGATGTCAGAATCCTGTGTAAGGACACAAACAATGACAGTGTCTCATACACTTAAATGGGCACATGTACAGTACTGTGAAAAATTTATTTCTTTGTGGTTAAAGTTACAGTATATACCTTTCGAGAATAGGGTTTTTGCAGAAGTATGTTCCAAAGTCAAATAGAAATCTGAAGTCAAATACATAGAACAGCCTGACAGCAATACAGAGATGCTGTATTTGTATTTGCTTCTTTGAGCAAGACTCAACCAATCACAAAATAAAAAAAAAGAATCCTGTTTGATTTGTGAGTTTTGGAGCATTCTTATTTTTTCTAATTTAATAATGACTAATACTTGAAGGGCTGTGCAGAGTGTGGCACAGCTTAGCAGACATCATAAGGACACAGCAGAGCAGGGAGAGGGAGGGCTGGGCAGAGGAGCGTGAATTGAGTCTCATGATATACTATTGGCTTAAGTTGTATATTGTAGCTTTAGGAAATGATAATTAAATGTGAAAGTTGTCATTGTGTGTGATGAATGTGGTGGGAGATACATCCTTAAAACAGTAGGTATGCCTGAAAAAAGACAATATTAACATACTGCCTATTATCTGGATTACATTACCATCCAGGATGTAAAGAAGAAGCTTTAGTGGATACAAATGAATAGCCAACTTTTGCAGCTCGCATTTTCCAGAGCACTACATTTACATTTATTATGTTACAGGGGCACTCGACTGATTTTACACAAGAAGATCGGTTTAGTCGTTTTTGACGAGCGCCTCCTATCTTATGAATTTGTTTGCCTAATGACTTCTGTATCTCTGGAGGGAGTTTTTTAAGGTTTGAATAAGACAAGGATCTTCAGCAACGGTAGCAGCTCCAAGGAGCTACTGTATAGTAACGTTACTGTCAGCATACTAACATACTAGCTCACAGTGACACTGCTTATAGTACATGCTAATGTTTAGAAAGGAGCATTCACCATCTTTGATGTGTTAACATGCTAACATTTTCTGATTAGAACAAACAAACAGAAATTTGACCTGTTACCATCAATATATGTGAAATTAGGCATTTACTAAAGTTATTACAATTATGATTACTTTACTTTATTAATAATTATAGTTATTACAATGAATATGCACCAAATTTAATAGAAATCCATCAATAGGTGTCAAGACAACTGAATGTCTGTTCAAATTCTTTAGTCAATGTTACTAAAACAACTGCAAATGTAAACCTCAAGGTAGTGCTACATAAAAGTCAGATATCACCAAACCACTTGGCCATCCCTATAAGTTTCTGTTGGTCTTAGCGTAGATCAGGCTAAGAGACTGGATTACAAGATTTAAAGATAGTTGTACATAATCTCCTTACTGCAGAATGGAACAAAGGGAGTTTCAGAGACAGTTTCAAGATAAAAAAAAAAAACTCCTCCAGGTTAAATAATCTGGAGGGGTTTTCCAGTTCAGATGATGCCATCTGGTTGCTTATACTGTGGAGATGTCTTGATTGACCTGTTCCTCTTACACCCCCCTAAATTAACACCATGGGAAGCGAGTTGAAAATCAATTTAGCTTCCCTTTAGTAAAATATGTTTTTTATTATAACCAAAGTGTTTTCTATCAAATACGCTATTATTTGATTGACATGCTATTGTATCCTGGTTATTTTATGTATTTTATTTTGCCAACTCAGCCAGTATATCCTGTCCACTGAATATTCAAATTCCAAGTGAATTGTGCAGTATAAGAACATATCATTGTTCAACCTGTGACAGTGGGATTGCAGAACAATTTATTCCACAATCTGACTTCCAGCTTTACAGAAGAGATTAAGAGCTGTCTGATGTTTCAAGTTTAGCCTTAAGGCTTCATGAAAGCCTTGGACATTTTCAAAGGCTTATCCATCATTTGAAAACACTCTTTTTACTATACAGGAAGGTGTTAACTTCTTCCAATATCACTCTGACTCATTCAGCTACATGAGCTTCACTTTCCTTTTCCCTCTGAAGAATTAAGAAGACACAGCAGAAAAGATGGTCCGCATAATCCTCCACTATCCAGTAATGACTTACTCATGATATTATTCCTATATAATAAAATTCAAAATTAAATGATAAAATAATCTACAATGACACTAAGGCTTGGTTTTTATAACTAAAGGATGGCCAATAGTCCATCAGGAAAGCAGTCAGTGATCTCTTGACATTTACACTTCGTGACAATCAAACACCTGCACAGTGCTTTTCCATGTCTCCAAGCATCCTTGCATACATCAAAAGGGAAAGCTCTCTAATGGCCTCTGAAAAATGCAAGAAAGTGAGTAACTTTATCCGGCACCTTTTCTCTCACCAAGCACTATTCTCTCACCTCGTCTCTGATTTTCTTTAGCGAGCAGGGGCCAGCGGTTCAAAGCACAGCATCGGAGCCCAGTCTGCCTGCATTTTATGTCCCAGTGGAGGGCTTCAAACATTACTTTTAACTGCCCCAGTAATGCAATCTGAGTGAGTGGTGAATATGTGATTTAGCCAAAAAGCTGAGCAGTAAAGGGCATGTGATCAAGATAACATGAATAATAAACAAGGGAACAAAGTTG
Organism: Sandelia bainsii; assembly: GCA_032362345.1. Taxonomy (NCBI): domain Eukaryota; kingdom Metazoa; phylum Chordata; class Actinopteri; order Anabantiformes; family Anabantidae; genus Sandelia; species Sandelia bainsii. The sequence goes on from JAUMHL010000004.1 coordinate 4,061,763, forward strand.
AGGTAAAGGTTTTATTAAAATTTGATAGTATACACAGTATTGTGCTGATGGGTTACTTTTAATTGGAAGAAACATCTAGCAAGATCGTATAGTTGACAGAAAGATATATATGATATCTGTTGAGCAAAGCGAATGAAAGTCCTTGCTTCACTGTGCAAGACATTACTAATGAACAATTTCCCATTTTACTACTTAATAACTTACAAACCCCAGTGTACTGTGCCAAGGATTCAAAATGAATTTTTAAAGAAACTGGAAAAAAAGTAGCAAAACAACAAGAAGTGAGATATTTTAAGGCTGAATACACTCATTTGTCAAGCTTAGATGGACATGGCAAAAGTATGTCAACACAACCTCTTTGCTGTTGTCACACAAATGATGCTTCACTTCAAGCTTCACTTCAAATAACCAAGCAAATGAGCAAGTGAGTGGGGTATGCTCAACACCTTGCGGCACATCCTCTGCATACTGTGTCCCAGATTCCACCTTACGTAACCTGGTTATTTGTGCACACTATACAAATACTCATGACAAACAGAAAATAAGGAGGCACATTCATTGCTCAGTGTCTCAGGTATTATGGCCTACTCAGCTGAGCAGGACCTGAGCATTGTAAAGGTTTGCTATCTCAGCACAACAATGTGTGAAAATTAAGAAAGCGAGTGCTGAGTAAAGCTAGCTGAAAAACTATTGCATCCATAAGGAGGGTGCTGTGCCATCAGCTGTCCACATGGATATCATGAGAGTAACGTCTAGCACACACGCTCAGACAGAAGGCCTCCTCATTAGGAATCCTATTGGACTTTAATTAACAGGTTAAGACCACTATAAACTCACTGCTAGAACCCACCATCACAGGTAATAACGCTTTAATTAGAAGACTTTGACAGCCTGCAGCTTGAACCCCCCAGCAGAAACTACACCGCTTGCTGTCTCTATCACACATGAATACATAAACACCTTGTTTATGTGCCTGCTGTGTTGCCTTTGGGCAAAGCAAAAGCACAAAACCTCCAGCTGGACACATATTCTGCTCAGTGGACAGCAGTAAAAGACTGGGGTTGAGTTGGACTGGGCAACTCTCCCATGTGTGTGTGTGTTTAGTGCTATGAATATGAAGTAGTGATGGTGCGCTCTTCCCCTGAATTAATCAATGAGTAAGAAATGTTTGGATAATGCCATGTAAGCTTGCAAATCCTAGCTGATCACAGATAACACCGAATTCAGAATTTTGAAACACAGCTAATTTGTAAACCACACAGGTGGTAGCATAGTTTAGAGGTTTTACTATTAAGTGACTATTAAGTTGTCAGGAATGGAACTATTTTATCTGGTAATGAATTTGATGAGAAATTTGAGGAAGCTGATCAGATTCACAAATGATTGTAATTAAATGTGGCAGTGGCTATCTACAGGAAAATGGAAACCTGTTATGATCACAACACGGGGGTGAAATTAATATTGTTTTGATTGTCCTGGACAATCTATCTAATGGGATCCCAGACTGCAATGGCGGCATAAAGAATCACAGTGAAGTCACAGGAGGTCAAGGTGAGGCTGCCACTTAATTTTAAAAACATGAGAAAGAGGTCCATGGTGTCCTGACCTCTGTGGTTCCTGTTTATGCAGCTTGTCAAATGTGTATGCATGTGCCGACAGTATGTGCATGTGCATGTGCATGTATGTATGCATAATGTGCAGTCAAATAGAAGTGGGGAGGAATAACTGTGACCTGGTTTATTGAGCAGAATGGGGCATAATGTGTTCATGTACTGTATGTATGCATGAATTATAGCATCTTAATGTATGTAAGTCAGCAAAAGTGTGTATACTTGTCTGAACATGTTTCTTCGTTAATGAATGTATTCACCAAATACCCAGGATTATGCTTAATCCTGAACATCGACTGATCCCGCAATGCACTTCAGGGGGGTAAATGTCAAAAAGTGATTATTTAAATCAAATGTGACTCATGGACAAATTCGTCTTTAATTAAAGATTATTTTGTGACATTTGTGCGCCTGTACAGCAGACTGTTCATGGTCTGGAAAGATGAGAAAGGAGAGAGACATGTAACACAGAAACCAGGATGACCTGGTAGATCAATAGCAATTTCCTTGTGCTTTACCTAAACATCAAATCACAACTTAAACTATAATTTTATCTACTAGAATCTATAAAAAAACTATTCAAATACACATTCTTCACTCAGTTAACCATTCCGGTTTCATATGAAAAAGCAATTAGAATATTCATTTGATATTAATCTCTTTAGCTCAGTTGATGGGCTTTGAGCCAATGGGATCTCTGCAGATATCTGAGTCAAATCCATTTAATACAAAGGATCCAATTTCATGAGCTTTGTGACTTCTCCAACCATGCTATAAATCAATAGATCAGCCCCTCTAGCGGATTTAGCTGCTTGTTAGCAGGCCTGAAACAGCTGTCTTGCCCTGTGTCTTGTGATGTTCCACCCCATTCTATTTCGTCCAGTGTTTCAGCTCATTTTAGGTTCATTGGGGGCTTATCGGTGTAGTGTGCTCAGGTGAGTGAACATAGCCCCACATCCACTTAGGCTTTTCAATCTCACTGTGACACGGTCAAATCAGGAGAGTGCACAAGATTAAATCGATGCCTGACCAGTTGACTGCTTGACGCAGCATTCTCTTCCAGACCATTTCCTTAGCCAAGCCATCTATCATTCACAGCCCAAACAGTCCTCTCCTATTGTCTCCATTCTCTTGTTCTGCTTTCTGCCTTAATGCGATCATACCATCCACAACGGTGCCTGTTCTCAGGAGACGTGCCACACTCGCTATTGTGGAGTTCATAATATCTGGATACCAAGTGATTCCTCTGCCGAAGGTGGTGGAGGGAGGACAAACATTGGTGGCATAGCAACATAGTTTGTACTGGAAGAAAAAAAAATCTAATTTACAGTTTGCCCCAGAGGTCAACCAACAGACCAGGTCCAAACATCTATCAGATAAGTTGGCTTTAGGGTGCCTGCAATCCACTTACCAGCTCCACCTTCTGCCTGATGCCCAGTCAGTCAAGTGTCTAAATTGTGCTACAGTTGAAACAGACAGTTCTCTACAAGTTCAAGCTTTTGAAATATTAAAAACTATGTCATGTAGTATAGACAGATGCATGCGCATCACAGGCCCAGGGGTATTACCATGCACAGGACTTTTAAAAGTAAGGTTTGCATATTTTATTGGTTTCATAGCCCACCTACATGTGGACTTTTATGGTTTCTATCTTCTGGTTGCTGTTTATCAGTTTCAGCTAGTTGCACCCCCTAAGCATTCTCATCTCACTGATGTCCTTGTAAAGACACCCGAGATACAGAACCACTTGTGTGAAAAGATATGAGACTCATATACTTTACATGCCTGGGAACAGTGCACTCTTGTTGCAATGGCAGAATAATCGCCAAAGCTGAGGTAAAATGTTTGAGGTAATTGCTGTTGTTTTGCTGTAAGGCCATTTCTTTGCAATGGGAATCAATTGAACATCTGCTTAATGATGGAGTATGCTGACTTTTTAAAGAGTGCAGATATCACTTAATGACATTAGGACCTACAGTATGGCAGCTTTTCAAATCTGCAACTATTGGTGAGTAAATTTTCAAAACTCTTCTCTGAGCAGTATACACAAACAGAGTGTATATCTTATTTATGTTGCAGAAGTCTGTAGAATTGTTTTTTATATACAGTATACAGTAAGTATGTACTCTATCTTCAAATGTTGCCATTGTCAATAGCAACAGTTGAGTACTATTCTGCAAGAACCTATTTTCTGCAGACATCTTACCATCAACCCTTGGGAATTACCCACACTTCCAATTAGAACCACAGCCAATTTCTATTCATATTCAAGCTCTGAGATATTATTTTTGAGAGCAGTAATGTGTGTAACCATAATAAGGAGTATTCCATCCACATGTATTGTACAGTCATATTGTACACACTTCTTCTCATTAACAAATAACAATGTCTGGTAATGACACCAACACACACACACACACACACACACACACACACACACACACACACACACACACACACACACACACACACACACAC
>JAUMHL010000004.1:4065950-4115514 GCA_032362345.1 Sandelia bainsii
CACACACACACACACACACACACACACACACACACACACACACACACACACACACACACACACACACACACACAGCCTGTCATTAACTGGGCTCCTCCACAGAAGCAAACCAAGCAAGAACATGTCACATGTCCATGTTTCCAATCTCTCCTCAAACAAAGTAATTAGGAGTGTCACTTTAGTGGCCTCGCTGACTTTTCTGTGGCTCTGCAATATCTTCATTAGTACAACCTGACCACGGAGGGTATGTGTGTCTGAGCAGGGCTGCACTGTACTGGCACACAACTGATATCCTTTGTTGCACTCTGTGACAGCAAAGAAATAATCACTATCTTTAGCAAGGTGTGTCTTTGCAGTGGTATGTGTTGCCTGAAGAAATGCAGCATTAGGTTTTGTTGTCTTCTAGACCAAGTGCTGCTTAAATTCTTGCTAGCTATCCTTAACTGCTGCATCTGTCTGGCTCCAGTGTTCACTGTTTCAGACATATACTCCCAGTTAAGCTACATATTCCCAACTGCAGCTGGACCTATAAGCGTATATTAGCTGACTGCAACTCAGTTGGTAGGGCAGCCATCTATGAACCCCAGGTCTGGTTCGACTCCCGGTTCTGCCCAGTTCCTGGCCACATGTCGAAGTGTCCCGGGAGAAGACACTGAACCCTGAACCGGGAAGAGGAAAAGAGAAAGAGGTATTTTGAGCAGTAATATCAAAGGTAGATAGTGTGTGATTGCTGCTTTTCCTCACAGAAATGCACACAGGCTGTTTTAACTCCTTTTCACTTTCTGATTGATGAGGGAAAATTCCAGCGCTCACTCAATCACTGGGTAGCAAATGATCTTGAACAAATATATTCACTGCTATACAGGTTGCCTATTAGAACTCTTCCTTGCCAGTTCACAATGAGCAGCTCTTTAATTCATGCTGCAGTCGGCCTGTTTCGTTTTCACACCAAAGTCAAAGAGAACCTTCTTTTTAATCAGTTGTTTGATTGACAGTTTTCACACTTAGGGGCGGGCAAACACATTTAATTTAATTTGAATCATTCACCCACTGTACCTGCCAGGTAATACAGTCACCTGAACACAGCAACGTTTTTGTTATTGAGGATAGAATGCAACTAAACAGCATGTACTTATGTATTTGAGCAGTTCTTATTTATGATAAAATAATGGCATATATATACTAATAGTATATTCCAGCAGTTTAGCCAGACACTACATTGTATGTGTGGTCAGAGGAAACAAAATACTGTAAAATACTAAATTATGCAGGATATTATATAGAAATAGTTAAAGGAAATGATACATACTTTTTTTTATTACATAATGATGCTGGGTGCTCTTCAGAACATTAAAAAATAAACACTTAACATTTATACGGTGATAGAGATATTTTATAATTGCAAAGGAATAAAAACACTTATGAACATTTGTTTTTGTGAACTGTTTAGAAAAGCAATACTCTCCACTGCTTTATTAATATTATCTTTGGAGCCCTATCCTTGGCTTAAATAAATGCAACATCCTAAAATATCTCAAAGTTTGTTTGGTTTTGGCAGCACAATATTGAATATTATCGCCACATGTTTCTTGAATAAAGAGCACCTAAATAGGCAATTATTCCTGTTACTGAATGAACTGGGAACAAATGGCAGCTCTGTCTTCCCACAGCCAGATGGCAAATAATGAAACTAATAAAATAAATCATTAATAAATTATAGAAAAAAGACCTTCAACTGTCACACTACCCTCCCTTTAGCAAAGACTGGAAAAAATGAAAACACATTACTGTCTCCCAATTCTGACCCATGGTTCCCCTCTTATAATTCTGCCTGAGAAATAACATTACTCTAGAAAATCCCCATGACAGACACACTGAAAACTGCTCTGGACATGTTCTGCAGTTATTTTGTTTCTCCTGACTCTTGTTATGATATACAGGGAAACCATTGTCACTGCAACACTCTGCAAACCCACACTAGAAATGCAGGGAAATAAAAACACGAGTGAGATGTTAATGTATCACTGCGTCTTTAGAGCCTGAGTGTTGGTGTCTGCATCACATGCCTCTATTTGTGAGCCTCTAACTCTGTGCTGTGACAGTAGGCAGAATAAGAGAGTGTTTTATGGCATCTCATTGAGACACCCTTGACGGTGACACCTCTATACTATTCCTGTTGCCAGATCCTTAGCTCTCTTCCCCGCTTTCACTGCTTTTTGGCTCCATTTCTTTCTCGCCCTGTGATGTTGTCTCTAAATCATCCCCTTTTTTCCTGTCTCTCATCTTTTCTTATCCATCTTTCTCAATCATCTTCTTCCATATTGCCCTCTATCCCCACAAATCTTCCACTCTACCCATCCAAGCACTTCCTCTGTCCGCTTTCTCCCTCACTTCAGATCTCTCTCCCTCTTTACCCCCTGCTAGTCTCTCCCTTTCCATTGGAGCACTTGGTACAGTAATGGTGCACTCTGCCACAGTGTTCATTTCAGCATCATTCCCAGAGAGGCTCTGTTTATATCTGAATATCAGAAATACATTTTTGGAAAAGCTGCAGAAAACCATATGTGCACTTTTTAGGAAGAGTAATGCTTTGTTCATCCTGTATGTGCTTTGCATTCACATAAACAGCGTATACATTTACAAAGCCATATGTGCTGTGAATACCAATGCTCAAGAGAAAAACTAAAGAAGCTACTTTTATGTTAATTCACTGAAAATGCAAGCTGACAAACGTACATTCCTCTAATCAGATGCTTTAAAATAAATACATACGTTCAAATTTACATTTATGGTGATAAAACAAATGAACTAATACACAGAGAGAAGATTTCTGTGCACAGTAACATGGAAAGGAGACAATTTCCTTATATTTCTTCTCTTTCCTCTTTTCCTGGTTCTATCATTACATGCAGCAATGGCTTTGGAGTCTGTCCATTTATTGATCAGCATGGCGACTGGAAGGGGTGGCTGCCTTTATGGCTTGTCTGACTATAGTGTAATTAAAGCTGAGGCAAAGGATGCATAGCACTGACAATGGCCATGCCCAGCTTACAGAAAGCTTTTTGAGTAAATGCACCAACTCTGTATGATCATACTGGGGATTTAGCTGTGCAAGAAGAAATTTGAACAGCTTCAGATTTTTTAATGCCACATCTTTTATGAAGTGGTTCTAAAACAAGCAACATTCAAGGAGCATTAAAACGTACTGTAAGAATGGGTTTTAAAAAAGTTTATAAGACCATCTGTTTCAGGGAAGCTAAATCAGAAAACAGTTCAAGCCACTGGAGTGTGTGTTTGTGTTTTATGGCTAACTCTTTCTTTTCTGTGAAGCCCGTGAAGAGAGTCAACGTGTGATAGATACAGAACAAAATCCCGCTTAGGGATCACAACTATCAAGAGGCAGTGTATGCAGGATTTATATTTTTCTGGCTTAAAAAATGCTGACATCATTGCAAGAGGAATGCAGCTGCTATCACGAGTGTGGGTGAAGCGATGGCAATGGGAAAATGAGCAGACCAGGGCGACCCCCTTTATGTTACACTACATTACCCCTGACTGCATCTGGGGGTGATTCACTCAGAAACTCTGATACAAAACGCACTGTGGTGGGCAGATGTCACACACTGTTAGAAGTACAGCATAGCGAACGCACAAACAGGCATGCACACAAACACGCACACTGTAAAAGTACGTGCATACACAATGACAGCTGCACACGAGCATACGTAGGCTTTTTTCATGGGCCATTTCATTTCACTTGATCTTGTGACATGGTGATGATCTCCATTTTGTGATTTTAAATTGTAATTGCCCTGAGTAGTCTGGAACATTGTCAGAGAGAGAGGAGGGAGAGGAAGGCAGACAGGCCGTTATGTAGAGAGAAAGTGATAGAAAAGTCAAGGGGTCAGAGCAGGAAAAAAACACAGGCAAATGAACAAGAAAAGATTAGAGCAACTCAGAGATAGAGGGAAGAAAGAAATGCCTCACTCTTTGTTTCTTTTCATTTTTAACACAGAGAAGAAATATAGAAATGTTCCACTCTTCTTTCATCCCTTCTCTCTGAGCGGTGGATGATATCTCTGGTTTTCATTTTCTCCACCTACCCCTCTATCACTCAGTGACGGAGCTCACATAATTATTCCCTGGCTGTCTGGGCTGTAATTACAAGCCTCCAGAACAAAAACACTCCAAGTCCATCAGATTCCCCTCATCATCATTCTCCTCTGAAGCTGTGTCACTGGCCCGATGTTCTCCTCTGGGAGGCCTGCTGTTTGTCCACGCTCTGGGTCATATGTGTCACTGGATTTTTCCGTTGACAGCATTGAGTCTTTGTGCATTAAGGGCTTTTAATAAACTGTTCATAAATACACTGTATCTTATGTACAGTGAGCTCTGGCTGGGTGCTTTAATTATGACAGTGAGGCTATGAAAGCCCAGCCATCTCTCCTCTGACTGCCTTTTAACTAACAGAAACTGTGTTCAGGGAGCAGTACTTAACCTCAAAGGCCATGCATGTTATTCTTATAAGAAACATCATTCAGGTTGGTGCCTTGGATTCAGTCTAAAAGTTGGAGAACTTCCACTCCTCTGACAGGTGGTAATATACTGGAAATGAAATCAAACTTGCACTTGCACAGAACTGATATTGTATACAAGGGAAAGATCTCAGCAAAGTTTGTTGAATGGAGCCCCACAGACAACCTAAGAGCTTGAAAATGGGTGTTTTAAAATGATATAACAGCAGATACTCAGGGCAAGATTTTTAAGGCTTTTGTGTCTCTTTTTTCAGGCACAGATCTGACACAATCTGCACAAATATTGAGCTGAAACAGGCTGGAGTTGCAGTTTGCCTGTCATTTTCTTGAGTGTTTGCAACGTGCATCTTTCTCCTTGTTTCAGGTCAGTGGGTGAAGACCAGAAGTTGATCAGCCCCCACTAGATTTGCCACAAGGAAGATTGAAAGGTTGTAGTGTAAAAGAAACATGACTTAACATATTTTTCTATGAATCTCAATGACAGATGGTAGATGGACACTGTTATGAATATGGAAGTATGGAGGGGAGACACAGAGGTGTAGTGCTTAGCACTGATGCCTCACAGCAAGTCATAAGTTAGGTGAACTGGTGACTCTAAACTGCCTCTAAACTCTAAATAAGCGGGTAGGATGATGGATGGATGGAAGTGTGGATCTAGGATCTGTTTCTTTTACGACTGTCAACCTTTGTCCTAGTCAGCCCAAAATCACACAGTGTGCTGCAACAGGGCCTTACTGAATATTTGGCTTCAGTGTCCTATACGCGTGCATTCACATTTTCTAACATAACTTTGAAAGCAGTGTTAGAGTTGGAAATATTGTAAATAAACAGAGGAAAAAAAGCTAGTGAAAATGTATTTGCAGTAAAGCAGACAGTTGACAGGAGAAACATTGGTCTCTGATAAGTAACTGCAGTCCCACACTCAGTGTAATGTATTGTTGACTGCATATTTATGACGTCTGGGGCTTTAATTGAAGTTTAATGGCTCTTAATTGAGTAGCATATCTCAACACACAAAAACATACTGTAACGTACATGTTCTGACTGAGCTACGGCTGACCTGCAATGGAGTGATGTAATGTTATTTACAGAAAAATAAAAAGCCTTTTATCAGTTCAAGTTGCATGTGACAGGAAATCAGAACACTGCGTAACATCAACATCACTTCATAGACTGTTGAAATGAAACTACTTATCATATGAAATCACCCTAAACATGTACACATTAAATTTAAGAAGGATATTAGAAAAGGGATGGCTCATGCCTAGAATATCTTCTTTCATCTGTTGGTTTTCATTGTATTGTGTTGCGAAGCCTATTATTTCAGCATTTCTTTTTTCATCTGTGTTTATCTCGGTCATGGAAAATCCTCAGAGAGGGCCTCTTGTTTGTAATGAATAAAAATCAGTTAGATGTAGTTGAATTGCCTATAGAGGTAGAAACACAGTGGAGTCTTCAGTGTTTCCCTGATGATCAATTATGTTAAATTCAAATCAAGACAAAGGGCAAAAAAACACAAAAACATTTATGAGTCTACTGAGAAAAGTGTGTGAAACAATGTGAATGATGGACAATGGTTAAATTGTGAACAAAAGTGTGATACAGTTTGTCAATCTGAAATATATAAAGTAGCTTCTTCTGTGTGACACTGAAGCAAAGATGGTTCAACAAAACAGTGCTTCTAAATGTGGTTAAAAGCTATATTGATATTCATAGTATATTGACATTTGAATCAACCTGTCAATAACAATGTCAGTCAACATGCTTAACAATGTTCGTGCATACTGAGTTTAAATCAAGACCTAACTGAATTAAGAGTTAATTAAAGCATATCCATTAACGTTCCACTGTAGCATTTGGTTCAGATTGCAATCAGTAGAGAAATATAGGCCATCATTCACTGGAGGGAAGGTGCAAAACAACAGGATTTTGAGGAAACATTTATGCAAATGTATGCATAATTTCTAATTCTGATGCTTGCTATATGTGTCAATAAGATTTGAGAGGAAAATGAGTAATGAAGATGAGCAGCTTGATTGCTTGAAAATGTTTAAAAAATACCTTTGAATGTGACAGAAAGTCCCATAAATATCTTTGCATAATTTGTTTAACAATGGACTAGATGCATTAATCTCAGTGGTGTGGTATTGATCATGTCATGCTTACCATATCTCCCTTCATTACCGTTAAAGCAAAACTAAACTCTCATTTATCTCTGAATGCTAATTTTGGTGTTCAAGCCAATAAGCATTTTACAGTATTCTGAGGTGTGTAAGGAATAACAGCTCACCGTTTCATATAACAGGCTGCAGTGCAACATGTAAGTGAGCAAAAGTAGCACAGTTCTTATGTGCAATCAAACTGACAGCTTGAGGCAGTTCATTAACAGCCAGCATTAATGCATCTGTCTTGTGTGACTAATGAGGCTGCAGACAAACACATTGTGAGTTTTCCAGTGGTATTTGGATACCAGCATAGAAGCTGAACACCCCATTGTAAAGAATAAACAGAACAGCAAATGCACATTGTAGGAATTATAGTTCCTGACATTGTATATTGAATGTTGAGTAGCATTTGATAGGTTGGCTAGTTTGAAAATTCAACATGCAAAAAGTCACACCTCTCATCTACCCTGAGTGAGTCTAAATATGAGAAAAGCTAATATTTAAAGTAGTTCTTTGCACTCCAGTAATAATGTTAAAGTAGCAGTGCTGAGCTGCACTACAATGTCTTAATACACATACAATGTCTTGTTTATGCCACTTGCAGGTTTGATGATCCCCATCTTGCCCCAGACCTAATGATGCATTAAGAGTCCATCTGTATATTAAATTAGCATTTAGTTGACAGCTTCTAACATAAATTTTATTTAACTAACAATACTAACAACTAAAACAACTACTTGCTGTGTTTTACTTATGAATTTATACTGCAGGCAATTGAAATGTTGTGGATTAAATCACTTTTGATGATAAAATAAGGACAAAATGAAAGTAAACTCCAAACTTTAAAACATAACTAGAGTAAAATCATATTTATGAGAAGTTACTGTGTATGTGTGTGTCTGTACTGTACATCTGTGTATGTCAATTCTGTGTGTGGGTTGGGTGCAGCATCCATTAATGTATTCTGGTAAGTGGGAAATATTTGTTCTTTTTTATTGTTTCCCTTTTTTGTATTTTTTCTAGATGCATAACTTGTATATATTTCATTGTAACTTACACTGAGTTCACTTGAGTTGAAATGACCTACATGAATAAAATTGCACTTTTGATTATACTCTTCCATCATGGTGTTACACACTGAATTTTGATTAGATATTCTGTTGCATTTAGACTTGACTAACTTTGGAGTACAATGCATCTTAAACCTTGTATAGAGGCTCTGTATATCTTAAAATGCAAGTATCTTTGTTGCATTTACACGTTATTTAGCTATCTAAAACTGGTTTAAACAAGTCTCCGCGTAAATGATTACAACATTGCTTTCGGCTAGGAACCACTGTTGTGCTATTTGCATGAGACAGAAGCTATTTAACAACCATTTCACAACAGGACTGTCAGGCTGTACTTTGCACAATGCTTTAAATTAAACAAAACAAAAAGAAAAGATGCAATTGTGATTGCATAATTTACACCTTCCTATGTGTTATTTTCAATAAAATATGAGCACCAGCTTGCTCAGTGTTACTTATACTGCTCACACAGTATTAACTTGGCAGTCGACCTCCTCTCTCCCCAGCAGCCCACAGGTCCAAAACCAGAGGCTGACCAGGACTTGCGTGTCGTGGGAGGCCAACAGGCAACCCTCACAAGTGGCACAGTTGACATCTGTAAAGTGTCATAATGAGCTCTTTTACTGTGCCAATGAGGTCCCAGAGAAGCTCAGTGAGAGATGCCCACAGCCGGTCATTATCTGCTCCAGTCACTGCAGAATCATAAACAGCTCTTTAAAAAGGCCCCCAAACCTCAGTCAGGTAGTCCTCTGCTATGTCCAAGCTGTTGACAAAAATCCCATTTATTCATTAAGGAATGTGCTATTTCGAGGTCTATGCTGTGGGAGCTGCTTGAAAGGACATTTGCTTTATTTACAAGGACTTTTATGATGTGGTTCATAATGTCACTGCTGCTCCAGCCTGTGACCTGACATGGCTGCACAGACACAGCCTTGAGTATCATATAAAAGGCATACAGCATGTCTGTATCATTACAAATTGCTGCTCATCTCTGCATGGACCTGTGGTCGTCAGTCATCAAGAGCGACTTTATCTCTCAGGTGCCAAGGATAACAATGCTAGGGAGACATTGGATGGTGAGCCACAGGGTGATGGTGGGAGGGCTGATGAGGGCAAAGACACATATGTGAGAGCGAGAAAAGGGAAAAAGGGCAAGAGTGACAGTGATGGAGGAAATACTATTAAAGGTAATGAATGTCAGTCTGTCATTCCTGCTGTATGATCCAGGTGCCTTTGCCAATTATCCTGACAGCCAGAGGTCTGGTCCCACTCTCCTTTCCACTGGGAAAAAGCTTGGTTCCAGTGCCAAATGCTGGTCTTGTTATAGGATTCACCAGGGACACTGGCTCCAACTAAAGATCGTAACTTTTTAGATAAAGAGCGGCAGTTTGTGCACACCTTTAAGTGCAGAGATCAAGGGAGCTGTGAGCAGAGAATTTGATGGTCGTCTGATTGTACAGACCCCAGGTGTGTATAGGACAAATAGTCCTTTATCATGTATATAGTGATAGTTTTCAGAATAATGCACAGAATACGGACATAACACAGTTTTCAGCATTGTTTGGATAAAATGAGAGACAATTAAAACCTGATCTGTCCCCTGTAATTTAGTAAAATGTTTCATCAACACTGCATGGAGAGCTAATTGCACACAAAATATTCATAAACGTCTGGCCCCCTAACAATTAAACTGGAAGTAAATTAATACACCTATACATCAAAACACTGATGAATATTCTGAGCCCTGGGCCCTGAAAGTAAATAAATGATTAAGGTTTCACTACACTTTAGAAAATAAATCTCGAGAGAGCTTTTTCACCTAAAACATGCATTAAATTGGACTCCTAATGAAGCGTAGAAGAAGTGTAAAGCATACGGCAACTAATGTTTACTCACAATACGGACAAAAGAAAAGCAGAACACAAACACAATATGGCCCGCCCCCTTCCCCCCTTAGGAAACAAAACTATTTCAGCCACGTCTGGGAAGAATTTACCGCGTTTTCCTGCAGCTAATGTTAGCCTCACTGACTGACAGCTCTGAATCCAGCAGATCTCAATTCAGAGCTTTTAAGCTGATAAGTTAAAAATGAGTATATGTATGCTTAAATGTTTGTCTGAGAAACTCCAACAGCTCAATGGCTGTCATTTACTCAACAACTACTGAGCTAACTGCTGTCTGAAATCGATTTGAGGCAACCAGATGAGAATAAAAGACAATACTCTTTATGTTGCCACTTTTTCAATAACAAAATGATGGCGTGACCTTTATTTCAAAGTGGTGCTGCTGCTGTAGTATTTTGACAAAACCATACTTCACCAAACTTGAGCAAGGACTCCCTACATAAAGGTGAGATTTATGCTTTATTTGAAGTGTTTTCAAACAGAAAAAAGTCTAGATTTTGGAGCGAGATGATTCGAAGATGGAGATCAAATATGTGGTTTGGCAAATGTCCATGTGATGTATGTCTGGTTAACTTCTGCAGCTTTCAATAAAGAGCAGAACAAGGCTGCTTCACTAAGCTTTTCTACAGGAAGCTGACGACTGTCTCCCAATGACATTTATTATGTTTGCCAAAACCACTCTAAATTTGAATTGAATTATAACAACAATGAAATAAAGAAATAATCACTCTGTAGGTGGATGAAAAAAGCCCTAATGGGCTTATTGATTATCTCTATGTAGAAGTAAATACAAATGAAACACACATTCAAACAACAGCTATACCGTTGACAAAAAATAATTGTAAATCCAAAATGAAAGTCCTTCTCAAATTTACTCAATTTACTCAAATTTACAAGTTCAAAGAGGATGACAATTTAACTTGTTCAAAATAGTAACTTCATAAATGTAAACCCCCACAGTGTATCTAATACAAAATTGACCTCTGGCTTTCTAATGTTTAGGTAGATGGAGACTGCCTGATGAATAAAAATGTGAACAGGATTGTAATTCTAACAAAGCATTTTGGCAGGAACAATATTTTTTGAAGAGTTATAACAAAACAACTTTTTCTTTTGTATCTATGACTCATATTTCAAAATGAATCACCTCAAATGTGATTCACTGTTACGTTTGCTCAGGTGAGTCATTAGTCAACTCTCAACTTTCATTGTCAGTGTGGTGAGATTATTGTCTCACTTGACATCTTAAGATAAGATTAAGCTTCTGTTACACTCTTATTCTACCCCATCTTTCATACTGCATAAAGAATCAATTACACTGTTATTTCTTCTTTGCGTTAATAATCTGTTCCATCTCCACCTTTTTGTTTGTTGCTTACTCAGTATGGTCCTGAAGACTATAATTTGTGACAGTGAAACATCACTTGAAATATTAAAACATCAAAACCAAAAGCTGATATGAGGAAGCAAAGCTTATTTGTTGCACACTGCAATTCATAAGCAACGGAGGACATTTACTCTACAATCTTATTTACTTTGCAGGTCAGACCATTACACAAAGCCACAGATTTGACATCCAACGTTATAATTTAATATTGTGCTATAGCACATAACAGTTAATATTCAATAAATCAGTTAACTCTTACTAGTTAAATGCATCTATTATTCTTTTTTGCAGGAATAATGATGGTTAATTTGGAATTTGTCCAGAGTTATATTGCATAGATATAAATTCAAGTCAAGTCCAAGCTATGATACATATTTATTTGGAAAAGCACAGGGCATAGAAGGAGTTTTGGCTTCCTCTGTTCTCTTTAAGGATGCTTTCAACTTAGTTTTGAGATAAAGTCACAGCTTTGATCTTCAGTCTGTGTGAGATGGAATTGGACCCCTTGGTTATTACGACCACACAAGAAGTGGAAGTTTAATATGTTTCTAATATTTTATCTTGTTACAATTTCAGTGCCACAGTATTATACAGAACCAGGAAGCCTCAATAATTCACTACACAAACCTTGTTATGGATATGTTTCGTAAAGTGAATACATCTTAAATAAAACAAACTTACTCAACAAATAAATTGGGTTTATATGCATAATAATGTAATGATATTTATTCCCTAGCTTTGTGAATGATGTATAAATGTAAAAACACTACCTATGTCCTCCTCCATGGGTAAATGGTAGCTAAATCAAACAAGTCTGGATGTTAATCATTCTGAAAAGTACACAACTAGAACAAATATGGGACTAATGCTAATTTGCATTTAAATAATGTCATTGCTAATTTTAATGAATCAGAATTCCTCCTGATGTGACTCTCATTTGCTGCCATTCTGAGAGGTGCTTGATGAGAAGGGAGGCTAGTGTGAGATCCAGGCTTGCAGCCGATCCCAACTGTGTCCATCTGTGTGTCCATCCTGCAAAGACCCATATGGAGCCCGCTGATAGCAGAAAGAGGACGACTGCATGTGGCCAAAACATGTGGGCAATACATGAATGACGATGCGCTGCCTATAGAGGAAACAAGTGAACGAAGTCCAGCCCTGTGAGTTTAGAGGTCAATGACATAAATTTCAATGAGATGAGTATTATAACGACACCTCTCTGCCGCATTATTGTTGTGGTGGACCGTGGTCAACACGGAAAACAATTGAATGTTCAGTGCATCACAATTTGCTGTCCACCATTAACTAACTACCATGTGGATTTGTTGCTGAATATTAAAGGTGCAATGATTCTCCAAATCTATGGTTTGGTTCCGACCTTGTTTTTTAAGCCAGGGTTCAGTTCATACCTTGTTTTTTGTTTTATTTTACTTTTTTTACTAAATCACCAACAATCTGGAACACTGAACACATTCAAAACACAGATGACCTACACTCTGTGCTGTCCTTGAACTGTTACCCACTAGCGTATATGAGGAACTATAACACATGTTAGAATTTAGTTTTTAATTGGGTATAATTTTACAAATCTAATTATAAAAAGTGTACTATAGGAATGATAAATGTATCTTTTTTTTTTTTTTAAATCGAAGCAATTGTGAAAATGTATTGCTCCTGTCACCTAATGAGTTTTTTTATAATATTCTCATGTTTTATGGATTAAATTATTATATGGTATTATTCTGGTGCTATACAATCTCTCCTGGAGAGATTTCATGCTCTGAATATCAATGTAACATAATATTAAAACTAAACATTTGGCCTTTCTATCCTGGAAGGGTCACTTAAACCTAAGTAAAAATATAAACTATTGTTCAAAGCATTGCTACCCTTCAAACATCTTATACCTGACAAATCTACAGTAATCTCTCGTGTTGTCCTTTGTCCCTGATCCTTGTTCCTGTCTATAAAAGATACAGTAATAATGCACATCACTAAGTTGACTTGTTTGATTTGTATAATCTCTGCATATTGACCCTAGATGTAAACTATATGGAGCTGTGTTGTGTTCCACCATTCCTTGGTGAAATTCATGCATTAGAGAATGGCACTGTCTATAGCTGCTGCGACAAAGCTGATGCATGATGCAGGCACATACTGAAATCATTGTAGAAATCATTCATACACCTTGAAACATTTGAATACTGCCTTTTCATCCATTGTTACCCATTACATGTAATGAAACAACAACACAGGTATCATAGCAAACTACAATAAAACATCATATGGCAGTAAATAGTTATTTAGGTGAAGAAACTCAGACCAATGCACTGATAATATGTACAAACACTATAAACCAGTCCTTAATGACCTCTTGCTGTTTGTCCCTTTCTATCTATATTACAAGACAAGAGCGTCTGCTACCTACAGTAAAATTATCTGGGCAGAAAAACAAGTTTCACAAAGGAACTAAAAGGAAAAAACTACCAATCACAGATGTCAGAAGTGCTCCTTGTATCTTTGAGTGCTCCGTAATAGAATAAAAGCCATGCTTTATGTAGTGAACAACATCAAATAAGACACACACTGCCAGGATACATCATAGTTTCTTTTAGTAGAAATTCTTAAAAGAAACTAAAAGCAGAGATACATTTTCAGTCTCATACTTACACACAGAAAAACAGTAAATACACTTTTCACGTTATGTCAGCTCTAAAATATAGAGGACATGGAATTCATAGGAACAGACAACCATAACAATTACAGTACAATAACAGTTATTATGTTAGATTACCCCCTTTGCATTTCTTTTTCTTTATTTCAACTTGCTCTATTTTCTAGTAATTTTGGCTTTTCACTGCTGTGCCCATGCCAGCGTTGGCTTTTGTGTGCTGAGCTTTCTCTCTAGATTGCTGGCTAGCAGGAAGAGACTCAATAAATGTGGAAATGTTCTGTTTTAGGGGCTGGGTGGCCTAGCAGCGAGTGTTGCGAGGTAGGTATGACTTGTGTACACTGGCAGCAGGTTTCCGCAAGGATCTGCCAAGACCATCTGGATTCAGCCCCACCACTGTCCAGAGTAATTATTTCTCCTGAGTGTCACCTCTAATGCTTGCCACACAAAACCTGTGACATGCCCGGAGACGTGTGAAAACGTCTTTATGTAGATGAAAGAATGCATTCGGGAAGTCAGATAGTCTATGTGTGTGTATGTGAGCTGAGCATGTGTATGTTTGTTTTTGATTTCAGGTTGAACAGTGAACAGAACCATTTAACAGTTTGGCCTGGTGTACAGCACTTCATCTCAATTTATAGAGGCAATTAGGTCGTTTTTGTTTCCTTTCCTTTATGTAAGCACCACAGTTTAAAGGAGTGAAAATTGTGCCCGACAAAAAATTAATAGCATAAATTCTCAAGCGGCTATGATCAAGTGTCTTATTAGGCTGGACTGAATTAGTTATGTTTGACTTTTTTCTTTCATGCTCAGTTCACTTTTAATGAGCAATTCTATTCCAATTTCAGTTGGCATGACATACACTAACTATTATCTTAAAAAAAACAGCAGTTTCTCTCGGTGGGTTGCTCAATCATGAGATACACTACAGAACATTACAATATACATAGACAGAACTACCTATTTTCCTGCACTAAATACAAATGAAATTCACAGATTGCATTTTTTCAAAATTCAATCTCAGGACTGTAATCATCCTTCTCATCAGAGGTCGGAATACTGCCCTACGTAAATGTGTAGGTGTGAAGACAGGAGATGTGTGTGCATATGCATTCAAACAGGTCATCCAAACATTAAAAATGCAAATTAGCAGGTTCTATTGACCCATCAGAGTAAAAATTGTGAACATACTGTCACTCATTTTTTCTTTAAAGCCAAACTCTTCCTCCCATTTCTCTCCACCCCTGAGGCTATTCCCCATCATGGGAGGAAACATGGGGGTTCCTCTATGCAAATGACTGTAGTGAGTAGAGTAGCTGCTGCTCCTTGACAGGCTGACTCTCATTATTTCATACATCAATGAAGAGAAGGAATATGTATGAAAAAGAAGAGTCAAGGAGCAAGTCACTACTGAGTACCTCCTGTTGTCTGTACAGCTTTTGCCAAACTTGACAGAACGCTGGATTGGTGGGGTTGGGTACTGGCAAGGCCTCTCTTTCGCTCTCTTTCACTTTCTGAACTGGGGCCAGGGTCCTCTTGGGCCTGCTCTATTGTGCCGGAGGAAAATTGCCAATCCGGGGTAGTCTGATTGAACACTGAAGGCAGGAGTTTTATAAAGGAGCTGATTTGCTATTCATTACCTCTCACTCACTCCTTCTCTTTCTCCCACACTTTTCCGTTTTCCACTATTCACTGTGCCACACTCCAACTTCCTTTCTTGGTCTTTTCTCCAGCTCTCTTTATACTGTGTTCCTCTATCTTTCTCTGCTGATCCCCCCTTGGTCTCCTTGGGACCCCTATGGTTAGGCTGGATATAATGTGGCTTTCTCTGTTTTTCCAGAACTGTGTGTGAAATCACTGTTAGACTGTCGAAATGGCAAATAGTGTAATTACCTCCAGGTTTACCAAAGGATCAACAAACACCTGCCTAGATTTTCA
Organism: Sandelia bainsii; assembly: GCA_032362345.1. NCBI lineage: Eukaryota > Metazoa > Chordata > Actinopteri > Anabantiformes > Anabantidae > Sandelia > Sandelia bainsii. Next base: position 4,081,621 of record JAUMHL010000004.1, read on the forward strand.
AGTCAAAATTGTGTTTGGAATATTCAAGCTCTCCTAATGATCTGAATGTGACAAAGAAATGATGCAGCAATGACACATAAACAAATGAAGAGTGTACATAGATGGATAACAAACACTTCTCCCATGCCACTTTGTTTTCCTGACATTATATCAAATGACTGTGGATTTTAAGACGTTTCAGCACATTTTTTCTGCCAAGAAAAAGAAGATCAGTTTTAGAGATCACTGATTCAACTGATACTTGAGAAAGGCTATAGTTTTTTTCTCTAAATATAGAACAATGGACTCTACCGGAGGTCAGAAATGGGGGGGTCTTAAGCTTTATGCTTCTGTGCTAAATCTATTTGTAGCCTACGCTGTAGGTGGCACACAGCCGTAGACCTCATGCCATATCATACGCTGTAGCCTGATGTGCACCTCACCAGAAACACTACTACACAGTTTTTGTGATTTGCATGTGCACTCTGTAGCATCGAGGTGGTTGTACAGACCATGGCCGCCTATGTCTTCTCTATTTTGTGTGCAGTACAGTCATTTCAGTACAGTACAGTCATTTCAGTAAAAGTAACTGATGCTCAACATCCATTAGCTCCAACTCCATGATCTTCTCAGTTTCAGCATGATTTTCAGTCGCCATTGTTTGTATTACACTGAAAAAAACTCAATCTGGTGGTGAAGAAGTTCCATACAGTGCCATAGAAACCACACTACCAGCTAGCAGTTTGCAGAGCAACACAAACACACCACCACATGAGTATAAATGCTCACATTAGTGTAGGTCACTTGCATAGCCTTTGGTGTACGCTCTGTGTAGATTTATGGCAGAAGCATGAATCAAGCTTCAGTGTCACGAGTGATCAAATTGTTGCTTGCTATATAAAGAGAAGAAGACATAGCTTTCAAAAACACACTTGTGTGGTCAGCACCATAAAGACAGCTTGATGTTGGTCAACAGCACAAAACATTTGAGGAGATTTACTACACCCCCATTAGAGAATCCACAAACTGTGGAAACTCCATTCACAGCTAAATTTTTCCAATAAATGTTAGGGTACATGTAACCTAGCCTTTACAAATGATTGAGTGCAACATATCCAAGTAGCTTGTTTGTGCATCCACACAGGACACTGTGACAAATTCCTGTTCCATCCCGGTGGGATGTGCACTTCTCCCTGGAATTGCCCTCAGTCCACTGTAACAATAATTCATTTTTTCCTCCCAATTTCATCTCTACTGTCCACATAAGTGCTACTGGAGATTCATTCAGACTGATGGATTGACTTTCAGCTTGCCACCTTAGGTCCGTCATCCCTCTTCCAGAAAGCCTCAGGGTCCAAGTCCCTTTGAGCACTGTCTAAAGCACTGAGAGGTTCTGTAGCATGTATCTATATGAAACTACCACTAAACAGATAAAGACTCAGTCAAGATAAATGTTAGTCTTTCAACTGAAGTACAGGGTTTTTATCGTTTCGTGGGAGGGAATTAAACATTTAAATTGCAGTGATGAGCAAAAACGATATAATCATCCACAATCGGATAAATCCGACTATGACCAGGATTCTGTGCATAGCAGCCTGTCCTTACACTACACTGAATTTAACAACACTCCAATTAAAGACACTTTCTAATATAATTAGCAAAACAGCACAATGAAAATTGCTTTTAATTAGAACAAAGATGGAAACCAGATGAGTAAAGGAGTATAATTTCTGATTACTGTCTATGTTTGGAACACAAAGAAAAGCAGACTCAGCTTGTGAAAAGAAGAAAGAACAATTCTCTGTAAGAAGTGTATAAAGCAGTCTTTAAGCATTATGGAAATGTCTTCATAGCACAATTTGTGAAATGATGTGCTGTATGTCCTGCTGTTTCTCTTCTTATTTAAATTTAATGATATTCATGGTTTATTGTCTGACTCAAACATAATCTTCGATGCAAAGATCCCAAATATAGGTCATCCAGTACTTCAACAACACACTTCTAACTGCTTTGAGTCACATCTCTTTTTCTTTCCAATAAAAAAACAAGTATAGTGTGTGATCATTTTAGACCAGGGGTAGGCAAGCCCGGTCCTAGAGAGCCGCAGCCCTGCTTGTTTTCCAACCATCCCTGCACTTACAGCTTCTGATTGGCTGAACACACCTGACACAGGTAATCAACTGTTCCTGCTGTTGATCAACAGCTGTAAGTGCAGGGATGGTTGGAAAACAAGCAGGGCTGCGGCTCTCTAGGACCGGGCTTGCCTACCCCTGTTTTAGAATAATTATGGGAGACCAACCTCATCAACATTATAAGCTGCAAATCTAGATAACTCTTAGTCAAAATGTCTAGGCAAAACAATTAAAATAGGAGCATATTAAAGAGGAAGTACGTTTTAATGAATTTAATTTTATTCCAATGTTTAATCACCCCACCAGGCTTGCACATCCATCAAAAGCCTTGAAAACAACATAGTCATGGTGTAAATCCATATTTCTAACATGAAAACCTTTATTTTCATTTTCTCATTTTAATTATATGTTCTGTTTTATTCTATTTTTCATATTCTTCACTTTAGCATGTGCTTTGCTTTTACCCAAATCACATCACAGTATAGTCCCGCATGACATCAGTTGACACTGTAGACTTAACTGACTTACTAAAAATCTAACTGCAGAAGTTTTCGCTGCAAGAACTCAGTCTCTCCAATATACAAACAAACCATAGATCATTCCCCACACTTCATCGCTGATCAGAAAGACAGGAGAATTTTTAAACCATTTTCTAAATAGGGTTGCAGATCCATCTTCCACTTCCTCCAACAAGACAGTAGCAGACTTTGCAAAACCTCCTCGTTAACTCGTCTAATCTCATTTCCCTCAGAAAGGTCATTTCTCAGATGAAACCTTCCTCCAGTGCTCTACCCACAACAGTTTTCTTAAAGGTATTTGATTTAGTCCAAATATTGCATCTGTCTTCAGTTTCACATTAATTAGTGGTCTCTTGAAGCCTACTTCTATAACATTATTGATCAAAGTGTTGAATTAACTGCATTTAGCTGTGATGATGAGAAGTTTGGTTTATGTTCATTTACATTTTGGTGTTGCATTTGATACTGTGAACTACTACATTGTGCTGAAACTGTGAGCTGCATTTATGATTCACTGGCTTTATTTGTATGTGGTAATTTATGGTAATTTTATCTATTGATAATTTTAGTTTCTCCCGTGTGAGTTTGGCCAGTGGGGTACTTACTTCTTAGACCCATTTGCTTTTCCATTTATATGCTGCCCCTGCAGCAAAATATTTGTCGCCCTTGCACCAGTTGTCATTGTCATGTACATGGCACACAGCTATTTCTCTCAGTCGAGATAAATGACAGAAAGCTGATTGACTCACTTTTAAAAAAACTTTACAAACATAAAAACTGCATCAAATGTAATTTCTTACAATTAAATGCTGACAAACCTGAAGTAATGTTTTCAGGCCCTGATATTGCTGGTGAGAAACATTTCTCAGCCCATTATGTCCTAATTTCACCTCTCATCACCTCAGAGGTTGACAAGATGTGTAGTGATTTGTGACAGGTTGTGAGAACTGAGAAAGCGTGATGACTGTGGAGGAGTGGGCCTTCTCTGTTAATCTTAGTTAATCCGTCCCTTTGCTATCTTAAAACTATGTTTGAAACACATCTTTTAAAACTTGTCTTCCTATTTAATACATTTGATTTAAATTAATGAATTGAATGATATGTTCTATTTATTTAGGTCTTTTCCTCATTTTAGATTAGTAAACAATGCTTTTAAAAGCTTCATATTGATAAATTAACTTCATTAGTAACTATAATGAACTGCCGTATCTTTGAGTTACTTAATATTGCAAGGGTTCTGCTTTAAGTCTTCTAGACAATTAATTGTCTCTGGTTTCTTTACCCATGCAGGGTAATGATGAGATATACAGCACACTTTCCTCACTGAACCACTGACTGGCCAGACCATTCTCATTCCCAGAACAAAACATCTTTACTCTGCACATTCAAGGCCAATACGCCGCCCAAAAGTTACCAAGTCGGCATGGGGGGTCCGTGTTGACCCGCCCCTCAGAGACAAGTCAAAAGCGCTCCACAGTCTGTGTAAAAGGTGCCAGGTAGCTCGGGTGTTGGCGGGAAGGGGTGTGAAATGTTGATGAAACTCAAACAATGATATTCCACGCCTTCAACCGAGCAATTGTGATAGTCACAACGGATCAAACATTCTTTCGCCATTATTCCCAAAGGGTCAAATAGTGCAGCTTTTCGGCCATCAAATACTGACGTCGAACCTTTAGCATGGGTATGAGATGTCAAAGTACTAACATGTATCGAGATTGCTTGGGTTTTGCCCCTTGTGCTTGTGTAGTCTATCCTCTTCCCCTTAGTGCTGTGAGGCTCAGGTCTGTTTGGCGGCACTTGGAACTCTTCTTTTTCTCCATATATCTTTACAATCTATCATTTCCCCTCTTTGCCATAACGTAAATATTTTGTGTACTGGGCACATCTATGCCTGTCTGTCCATCTTTCACTATCTGTCTGACATGTCTGTCTATGTTTCAAGATGGACAGATATGTCAGACAGATATTGTTCCTGCTGAAGTTTCTTCCCTTTCCCCCTGTTATAGCTGGGACATCTTTTCGTTATAACTGGGAGTTTTTTTCTTGTTGGGTTTGAGTGTCTGAGAACAGAGGGTGTCGGATGCTGTACAGATAGTAAAGCCCCTTGAGGCAAATTTGTGATTGCGATTCTAAAGCATCCTTTGAGAGGTCCCTTGAGAGGGAAACCAACACACACTGAATAAAAAAAAACCCTCCTGCCACATGTGTCTGAATCTTTACGCTATGTGTGTACTTGTGGATGTGAAATATAATACCTTAGATGAAACTGATATATGAAATCTCTGGAAAAATGGGAAAGTTAAATTACGAAGCCCAGAAGACCTCCTGCTCCCATTCCCCCTGTATCAAATGCATCACAGATCCATTGAATTAAAATTCAATAAGATCAAGGCTGTTTCCCAAACCGTTTTGCACCAATGAGCTGTGATATCGGCCCTATTCTCCAATCAAATCTGGGTACCACTTTCTCGCTGCCATTTCAGCCAATCAAAACAGCAGAAATTGAATAGTTGATTTCCAGTGTGAAATAGTTACAACTGATTAATGACTTAAACTTTGTAGAATGTAAGTTTTATCTACTTTTATTTCTACAGCCATAACATAAATGTTTAAAAGGGATTTAGCTGAAAAACTATATAATGAACATTCCATTTAATGAACAGTATTATGAGGTACTGAATGCCTATGGCAGCCTTTACATTTTTGAGCTTTGTATTCTGCCTCTTCTCCCGATCTTTAGTCCACACTCACATAATTTAAATGGGATACAGTGAATGACTTTGTCCCAGGCACTCATTATGCAGACAGCAGAGATATGCACTCTTTGTCCCATGAAAACTATTAGATTAATTAATGGCTGAACATATTTCCCTCTCACCTCCATCCTTGCAAACAGCTTTCTAGGTCCATTCTCTGCTCAGTGAACTGATTCATTCCCTCTATCATGACAGGCCTCTACTCCTTTTTACAAAATAAGACCTGCAGCTAATTCTGATTGACTTGATAGATTTGTACAATTCAAATGGTGGCAGCTTAATGAGGGCACGCTGTAATCAAAAGGGGAAAGAAAAAGCAGAAAAGAGCAACTTTTCAAACCCATCATTTTCTCTGGAACATTTCACTCAAGGAGCTACTCCTTGTCATTTTTTTCCCCAGATATCATCCAGTGAGCAATTACAGAGAATGTACAGTGAACAATGCGTCATCCATTCCTACAGCCTGACATTCGGTGAAAAACAGGAGTGTTTACTGAGTAGGGGTGTCATTTACCATGGTAAATATGTGCGTCCCAGGCCAGTGAAGGGTTGATGGTTTTGCAGCAGCGTCACATCTGATATACGGCTCTATGTGGGGAGAGGGCTGATCAAGGCCACCTCTATCACTCAACTAGATAATCTCTGCACCCAGGAAAAACAAATGATGGTTGCTAGCTAGCCTCGATAGCCTGTCTCACATCTTCATCCTATTCATTTAGTGTAGAGCTATTCTCTCGCTCTCCTCCAGCCATGCACAGAGTTCTTCCTTGAACTATATTATTGCATCCTTTTACAGTGTGATAAAATATTCCTTAATAACACCCATTAACGCAGTTTCTAGTTTCAAACCACCTCTAATTATGTTTAAATCGTTATTACCTGCAGGGCTACTGAAATACAGTGTGTGTGCCACTATATGAAAGTTACCAGAGATGTTTTATGCTTACTTTTAAAGGTTGTTTAAATTGTGCCACAGAGACACAGGTGACAAAGAGGGTGAGACAGTGATTTAGGTGGAGGTGCCTCGAAAAGCAGAAAACACGAGCGGGTCAAGAATAGTTCCCTAGGGCAATTTATAGGCCTCTGTTATGGTTGGGAAATGAGAACAGAGGAGTAAATTGCTAGCTGGTGAGCCAGAGGATAAGAAAGAGCCTCACATTGTGTTCATACGCCAAAGAAGGAACCGTGGGATAGCCTGACAAAGCCGATTGCAGACCAGGGCAGCTGAATATCCTTTGTCAAATATAGAGCAGGTTGGTGTCTTTGATATTCATAAAGTAGTTTAAAAAAGGTTCTGGAGTCAGATGATATCTGTGATATATGACAGAAGAGTGTGAGGTTGGGCAAATGGTCTGACACTGGAATTTTGTTAACTGCAAAAGATGAAAAAAATACAAAATAGACATACTAAGAGAAGGCAGTGTTTATTCTATAGTGTTCCAGACATGCATAGAGGACATGCCTGCCCATAAACTGACTCACACTAACCAAATCAAACTTGGTTAGTGTGGTTTGTGAGTTGTACATAAACCAGGCAGGAAAACATTGGCTTCCTGAAATAAGCTGTCACATAACATACTCATTAGCTCCAACATACTGAGAGCGCTTGTGTTTGCAGGGGGCTATGTTTATAGGATGTAATGAGTCAGAGATAAGGGAAAAACAGAACAACATGGGGAAAAAGTTAAACTCGGGGGGAAAGGAACAGAGTGAGTAAGAGTGAGAGAGACTCCCAAGTTCCCCCGCTGGCATAGGTTTCCATGTAATCTCAGCAAACATGAGGCCAGAGAGAAACTTTGATCAGAAATATTTTCTACAGTCCATTTGGAGCCCAGAGTCTGTTGTGTGAGTGTGTGCATTTTTCTGTAATGTAATGTGGAGGACATAAGCAGGTCACACAGACACATGCCTCATTCCACTTGCAGCAGACCCAAAGGATTAATTTAACGAGCTGTCGGACGCTTGTCCTATGCGGCCCTCGTTAAGACCATCATGCAGAATCTCCTTTTGACTGCTGCCTGCCGTGACTAATTGACTTATTTTGCAGGCCTAAGCAGTACTGAAAGCTCTCATATTTCATATTTATCTCTTTTTGAAGCAATGTCAGGAAACTTCAGTGAGAACAGGGGACTGCATCTTCCCTTGAATACCAGAGAACCAAGGAGATGGATATTTCCTAAACTGCTCTGACCACACAGAAAACAGAACACATGTACCATTACATATTTCAGTTTAATATTTTAAAAAATACAATAAAACAATAAATTCATTAATTTATTTTTCAAAACATAATGTACAGCATGTCTGACCTGATCCCAACAGACACAATCCACTCTGACAGATATGTTTTCATGTCTTTCAACAACGTATTTTGTCAAGATTAAACAAGTATGCTGCTTCGAGCCCAGGAACAGTAAAGACTACATCAATTACATTTTACTCTGCATTGGACTAACACCCAGACAAATTGAATTGTTTGTTTTTCCACTGTCATCTCGTCGCCAATATCAGCCTCCTTATTCCCTCCTCATACCGTCCTGGCAGAGTATATACATTCAGGCTGGAAGTGTCACGACACACAAAACTCCTCAGGGCATACAGTCAGGCTTTTAAAAGCTATCTTATTGACTTAAGTGCTGTTTCATTCGTCTGCTGTACTGGAGAAGGTCGGTATTAACAAAGGAGAGAAGTGTTGCACTTTCACATTTAACTTCGTTTGGATGTGAAACTTTAGAAACTCGTCTTTGTTAGCGGGTGAATTCAGCGCTGCTATCTGCTCTCACCCACACAAGTCACCTCCAGTGCGACACAATTTCTCTCTCTCCTGCACATACAAATGCAAACAAAATGCCCAAGGCTGCTGTACTTTACACTGCCACACTTCTCTGTTGTTTCTACAGGGATTAATACATTTGTGTTGGACTAGTGGCAAATAGCAACAATGGATCTAAGACCGTCTTTTATTAGACCAGTATTGTGTCTGAGAACATAAAATTTGACAAGTGAATGGAAAAACATGGATCATGTCTAGGGAAAAAAAAATCAGTAATAAAGATTAAGATGTAGCGACCATTGTTGAGTGGGAGCGGTATGCTTTGTGTTTAGTCTCTCCTGGCAGATTATCACTACACATTTCTTATTGCTTTAATAGAGCCATGATCCAACATATATAAAATACACAACATACATATAACCCATTCCTCATCTGCCTCGTCTCCCTACTTGTTAGATGTATTTATTGTCTAATTAAATGTAATCTCAAACCCTTTATTTATATTCCAATATCACACATTTGCCTCAAGGGACTTTACAATCTGTAAATCAACTGACTACCTGTGTCTTTAGATCCTTGAATTGGATAAAGAAACGGACATACAATAGGTGGTGTGTGTACAGAATATAGCACAAAGCAGATTTACATTATGGGCAATCAAGATGACAAATCACAAGCCATACTGCTCACTCTATAGTACAGACAGACGTGGTCCAGATGCAATGCAATCAAGGAAAAAAGTGTGAGTGGAGGGCAAGAGTGCCATCTGCACACCCACTCACACAGCAAACTGGCCTTAAGAGAAACACAAGAGGATGAAGAACAAGAGTGGAATGGAAAGGTGATTATGGAGTCTGCGGTGGAGTCTACGAAGGTTGAACAAGAGAGAAAGAAAATGTAGATGAGGAGAAGAGTGGCAGATGACAGAAGGCTGGCTGAAGAACAATAGCTATAGAGATGGAAAATCTGGACTGAGTGAGGGGAGGACTTTTATAATGGTGGAGGCAAGTGATAATGGAGGAAGTTTGATGAGAGTGCTAATTCTTAGCATGAAGAGCCACATTCTTGCAATGTGATAATTTAAATGATGCCTCACTGTGGATGTCCAGCCATTTGGGTAATTATGCAAATACAGAAATTTCTAAGAAAAATCTAAATTTTCTACTCATAGTCAAGCTCCAACTGTTCCTACAGCCTACATACCAACCAGCAAACACAGTAAAATACTGCTCTCTTGTTGCTAGTATCAATGGTTGTTACTTTCTGCTTATCTGGTGTGTGTGACATGTTTTCATGTGTCTCAACAGTGAGTGGCCTGAACAACAGAATTAGACAGAAAGCAAATGGGCTTTTTGTTTGTAATATTTCTACTGTTTGCACCCAATGGCAAGGACTACCATCATTGTTAAAGCATTTTCATTGTCTCTAAGAGATGTTTCTATGTGGGCTCCACTCTGTTCTTCTCAGTCAGCCGGACAGCTCCTCCAGCAAAACTAACGGTGCAACATTTTTCTAGTGCAGCACTGTTGTTTTTGTACAGCTGGCTACCAGTGCCCCATAAAAGATGAACAAAGTGTAACTTAAAGCCAAGCACACTAACATATTAGCACACAACATAATAGCAGCATTTCTTCCTTGGACTCTAGAGTGATTTGATTAGAACCATGCAGATAAGGGATGATGAGATCAATACGTAATGTATTGATCTGTGACTAGTCACAGCAAAGTTTTAAACTGTAATTTCACAGGGAAATTTGTTTACTTCAATACATTCAACTGACTGACTTGCAGAGGCAAAGTATAGTCACACATGATCTTACCCTTAATTAAACTGGCTCAGATCTGTGATGTTGCGTCTGTGACACTGTTTGGTTACGTTCACATAGGAAGTAGTTTTTATTTTTTTAATTTTTCCTTGTTTTTTGGGCTTCTGAAATGGATAATTAGTACTTTATGTCTGGTGGCATTAAGAGGTTAGCGTGCAGTTCAACTGTGGTAGAAAATCAAAAAACAGCGGCAAGTCTTCCTCAAAGGTCATGTGATGAGCTCTGTAATAGAGAGGAGGAAGAGTTTGCAGACAGGAATTAATGGTACATACATTTTTTGAACAAACTTTGTAAGCAACTAGCAACAAGCTAATTGCAAACCAACATTTACCAAGGTTGCTAGTTTAGTGTTTTCCCCACGTTGTCTTTAGTGAACAATATGATGTGCGATCTGAGTAAAGTTCAGAGAAAATAGATATAGATAAGTGCAGGGAGTTATAGTGACCGATTAATACTATGTTTGTGCCAGGTAACATACATACATAATACATTTCACTGACATGCATAGATACATTTTGCTGTGTCACTTTCTAGCATGACTGAGACTTTGTCGAAAGCATGAATGGCGACCTGGACCTGTTCGGAACTACTTTCACTGCTTCAAAGATTCTCACCGCAGATCAAAAAGGGATTAAAGAGACAATTTTATGATAGACTCGGTGTACCTCTTTGTGCCTCTAATGTTGTAATCCAGTTGTTCCTTTTGTTAACTTCATGGTGAATTACAGTGTGATGTAAGATAATCATCTATCCCAGTCATTCCTGTCAGTCCACTACTTTCATCCTTCCTTTTCGCTCATGTGTCCAATTTAAGGGCTCTACAACATAAATAGATGTTCATGCCTCAGGCTAGCTACTGGGTTGTTGTTGAGTTTCCTGTTTAATTAGTATTATGACATTAGATCAATAATGTTAATTTTATTTGATATGTTGCCTGTTTGTGACCAGATCAAGTACTCAGATAGAATTTTTTCCATATTTTTATCCTCTACCATAATTAAAATTTATGTCTCACACTGAGAGCTTCACTGGCTATTTTCTTTTTCAAGGATCTCCAAAACAATGAGACTGCCACAGCTTCGGATTGGATCTGTTTCAATCATTTGAGTGTGCATCCTTGTCATGATCTCATACTGGTTCAGTTGTATTGCCCTTCAATTTTTCCTTTCAAGTGTTTTGCCCATCTGTTTGTGAGTGTAACTGTCAACCAAATGTGAGCCACTCTTTATCGCTTTTGCCTCTCTGCCTCATGCTTTCAGACCTCTTTTCCTCTTCTCTTCTGCTGTCTTTAAGCTCGCAGAGTGTGACTGGTAGCTCCTGTGATTGCAGTATGTGTCCCCTTGGACTAAAGCAGACGCTGCCTTTGCTCCAGGAGGGGAAGCTCATTTAGGCTCTTCACTCATGAGAGAACAGTGGTCTGTCCTATTTGTGTGTGTGTGTGTGTGTGTGTGTGTGTTCGTGCCTTTGTCTGTGTGCACATGATAAATGAGATGTACAGAAAGTTAAAAGCAAGGAAACATTAGTGCAGGCATATAAAACACAGGTGGCATACCAGTCATTTTCGTTCTTGTTAGCACCCTGCTCATGAGGAAGAGAACATGTCAGTTTAAAGACTCAGTGTGTACGTGAGAAATGTAGAGAGAGACTAGAAAGATGGAGACTAGAAAGAGACTAGCAAAGGCTGGTAAAGGATTGCACTCCCCAGCATGTTGACAGTGAGCCTGACAGTTCATTAATCCAACCAAATCCCTCCAAAGTTACTCAAGTGTGGATTCTATTTTCAAATTTCCTATTAATTCCTCTTTGTGGATTAAGCACTGCAGTTCACGGTTGCGTGCCCAGTCCCAGCCATGGCCCAGCACATATAATTGGCTTGTAATGGATTTGGTGCCGTCTTTGCATCAGTGATATGGACAGATCCGAGGCAAAATGGCTACTTTCCAGTCTCTTCTCACCCACAGCCCATGCTGAGGCCTCTGGTTTTGTATAATTCCTTTCTTTGCTGCACATTGTCATTTCTATTTCTGTGTGTAGCTGTGGCATCCATAGCTCGAGGACTGTGGCAGGGCAACGTGACACGGCTGGAGATGAAACATGTCAGGTGTCATGCAGCCTTAGGGCCCCTGTCACAGTCAAGACCCCTGATTCATATTCTGAAACCGCCCCACCATCCCTAACCCCTGTGCTTCCTTTTCACCCCCTCTCTTTACCATTCTGACTTTCACTCTCTCTTTATTTTTAATGGTGTCTCTGAAGCACCTTTACTAATTATTTCACTGGCTTCAACATTAGGATATGTTTGAAAGCACAGATCATCGTAAAACTAAAACACAGAGCTATGATTTCTGAATAATCTTTTATTATGCAATAATCTCAAATGCAGGAATTATGATACTTGCTTTTTGTGTTCACATAATATTTTAATATGTACCGCTTGTAGTGGTCAGCTAACTGTGTTCTGCAGCCATCTTGACACACTTGCTCATTTCAGGGGCTACGGTAAGTGGACGTGCACAGTAACACCTATTCAGTTTGACTGAAGTCAGTGACTGACATGACAGCCAAAAATGTTCCTGTCTCTGTTTTTGGTTGTCTTGCCTTCAATTCAATTTGATTCACTACAAGTAGGTATTCTATCCTATTAGTTATTCTACTGTAATTAATTAAAACATGGTGCTTTTTATTATATTATTTTATTATATTATCAATCATTCTTTTATTCTGAAGTCATACTGAAGATACAAATGTTCTATAAATATCATTAGATTACAGCTTAATCTTGTATTTTCAGAACAGTATTGGCATATTACCCAATGAGGAAATAACAAAGTATGGATTACATTAGAGTAAATAATACAATATCATCACACAGTGATGTCTTTTTACTGTAATGTTCTACATGAACAACACTGAAATTAACCTGATTTATGACATCTTCAAAGTATAATTAACTGCTTATAAACAAATTATTTATAAAATGTAGCATGAAGTTTGAAGGATGACATCATTTTAAATGAATTTACTGCATCACTGGTTACCAAAATGCTAATTAAAGCTTCTAAAGTATAAACCGATTGACATATGAATGATTACATACTTGTATGGGATTGACTCAGGTTAAGGCCACGCCATAGGAAATCAATGTGATAATCAGACAAATTTTATCATATCCATCATAACAAAGCGACATCAATATTTAGACCAATATGTCAGTCAGACTAGTGAGAGTTGTCTTCACATTTAGAAAGCAGCAAATTGCTGTCTGATAGTCACGGCCGGCATATGGGAATTAGTGCAGACTCCCTGAGTCAATCCTCAGACTGGTAGTCTGCTGCTAGAGCTTCACCCCTGCTTCCATCCTCTAGCACATGATTTTGGATATAATAACATAACTATCCCGAGACTTGCGTAACAGCTGATGTTGTGCTCCACTACTCTTGTGAGATATAGAAGGCTGGATAGGGACTTAGTCTTGCCCTGGCAATGAAAGTTGGACAGATTGGAGGGCACAAGGAGTAAATCAGAAACTTGTCATGAGGTTTTGCCAGAGCCCAAAACCAGTGCATCATTATCTGTACCTATTCTTATATTTTCCACATTGCTACCACAGTATGCATAAATGGGTGAACCACATCGACTTTACTACATTTGTTTTATATTTAGAAAGTGTGACTATTGAAGCTATTGGAGTGTTCCAATGTACTACAGTATCTCAAACAGATGCTTCTTTGAAAGTTTAAACTGTTGGACATCATCTATACTATTAACACATTAACTTACATTGTGTAATTGAACTGAATCATTAGTATAATGCTCTGTGAGGTTGGTTAGTTTACTGGCTTGTAGAGACAAAGATAATGGCATAAACACACACACAGACACCTCTCTCACACAAATTAAACTTACACACATGCACACCCGTGTAATGGAGGTACAATTCAAACTAACAAGGTTGGTGCCTGCCATCTCACAGTCTGATGGTCCCTAGCCAATTATCACATCATAATGAGCTGGTCAGCTAAGGATGGTTGTTTATATTCATTTAAGATGCACTGCCAAAGTGGGTATATGACTTTTTGAGCTCAGTGTGTGTATGTGGACTCCAAGTGCAAATTTTCTCACTTACAAACTTAGCACAGGAGATACCAGTTACAGATAGGAGCTAAGTAATAAACTGTGCTGCAGTGTGAAATGTGTTTATTTGCATGTATAAAGAAGTGAGGGGAGTGTATCTTTGCCAAGACAGTGATAGACAGCATGCTGTACAGATAGGTATTTGTGATAAAAGCAAACCACAGGGCTTTAAAATGACATCAGCACTCCTCCACCGTGCATTCTAGTGGAGATAATTGCTCTTATTGGATGTGCTGTATACTTTTATATAATACATTTGTTATCCATGCATCTGTCATTAAAGTTTGATATTATTGGTTACATTCTGTCAGCAATATTAGGTGTGAATTTATTTTACTTAACACACCCCTCATGCAAGCTAAACAAAACCTACTAATTCTATTATGATACTTTAAGTAGGTCAGCAAACCTATAATATTCCTAATATCATGTTTCCGTGTTTCGATTTTAAAGTAAATCAGCTAAGATTTGTACTTACCTTCCCATGTGACCTCAAATGGACACATTGAACCATGTCTTTATGGAAATGCATTATTGGTCTCACAGTAGAATGCTGCACAGGACAGTTTAAAGATATGCAAGAGACAAAATAACCATCCTTCAATAAGATGCACACCTGTGATAGAGATCTATGCAAATTATGCTATGTAACAAAATACAGATAAGCAAATTCCAACCTTCAAAGTCATGAAAGTCAATTAAAATGTCGTAAACAATCATTGAATAAGTGTTCTACAGTGGTTTTTGTCCTGTACCATGAGTATTTAGTTTGATCCAAGAACAAAATGATGGCTGGTGGAGTGGAAATGCTAGGTCAGGCAGTTTTACCAATGTGTGTAATGAGGCTGCACCTTGCTGTAATTCATTATTTACTTCTGTACACCAAAAAAAATCTTGAAATGATGAAATTGCACATGTTTCAAGCAGTGGATTACTGCAGCGCGCAATACAATGAATAAATCAGTTACTCTTCAAGAGGGCGCCCCAATGTGCCATTATTACAATGCTGCAAAATTAAAACTTGGAAAAAAAAGGAAACTAGCTGAAAGGTACATAGTCCTGCCTAATTTAAGTTGGTCTATCCAGTGCTGTAACAATGAATTGTCTACTTACAGTACACTACAACAAAAAAATAGCAATATTAGCCTTCAGGTAGAAGGTATGTTTATGGCCACCTGATGATCTTGAGCTCAGCAATGCCCTGATTTTAACCTCTACTTCTTAAACCAACGTCTGAGAAAAAGCACTGCATTTTCACAAACTTTATCTATCTGGTATTTGGTGCAGGAAGAGAAACAAACTGTGTTTAGCTGTGTTAATAATAAAAATTATGAATTTGATTAGAATACCTCAACCACAGAAAATAAATGTGCCAGCCATGAAACAAAATGCTGTATAGTGAGACATTACAGTATAGCAAATGTACCTCAGTAATTTTGACACTATAACTAGCCCTTTCTCAGGGGGAAATCATCCAACTTTATCAGACATATTGATGAAAGTTTAAAAATACACATAGCCGTAGGCCTATAGTGTGTTTCAAGCCAGTAACAAACTGAAAAAACAGCAACAGTACATTTTACCACATATACAGAATGAACTAAGAAGCAATTTGACCCCGAGGGCTCCCCGCTCTTCACCATTGAAGGGAATTGAGTCAGATCTGGTCAGAGCCCTGGATTTTAATGATGTGGTGAATGCCCTTGCCCAGAGACAGTGAGGTAAAACACACGTGGTTCAAGGTCAGACAGCTCTATTACCATGTGCTACAGTAATGTTTACTGCTTTAATGAGTAGTCCAACAGGTTGTATGAATCAATGATCAATGTTTTGTCGGTCCAGATGCACAGTGACTTTGTTTGACCATTTTCACAGTGTGAAAAGTGGTGTCTGCCAATTACTCATAATTCTTATTTAATAGCGCCAGAAGTTTTTGGGGAGGAAAATGCAAACACAAAAACATGTAGAAGATGGTAAATGATTCACTTGGCTTAGTCAGCCGTTTCAAATTTTATCAACATCATGTTTGAAACATAGGAGACGAATAAATTATCCATCTACCTATACACCACAAGCATGGGCTTCTACAGTGTTTTTGGTACAATCCATGCTTTTCTTAATCAATTGAATTCAATCTATCACCAATTCTCAAGGTTTTACCTCAACAACCTTAGATATAAAAGCAAAAGCTGTTTGTCTGCAAACCAAAATGTGCTACACTACTCAGTGTTCACCATCTTTTGCAAAACATATTAATATTAATCTTTGACTTCAGCTTGTCTGGTAAACAATGTGATTTAAAATTACCTCAATTAAGCCCAAAAGCTTCAAACTAGTGGCAGAAGGCATCACTGCAGAATTCCAGTTTTATTTGGATCTGTATTAATAAAGCTAATGAGGAAACAGGGTAGTACAGATGTAACTAGTGTCTCTTGTAGAAGCATATGCTTATTAATTGAGTAAAATGTGACTAGAAACACAAGATGTTTATTCTGGTCTTTCTCCAACCTTAACTAATGTGCCTTTTGTAGCCTAAACCTGGGTTTGTGTTGTGACAGTAATGCACTTAGTATGTCCACCATCCACCCTAACCATGTCTTTGCCGCTCTGTTTCATTTATTGTATGTAGCAATTCATTCAAGATTAAGTTATTTTTCAAACACAATAATTTATGCAATATTGAAGTAGCTAGAATTGCAATATTTGTCATCATTCAACATGCATTTTTCTACACCATATATTGAACATGGTTTTTCTGCAAAGATTCTAAATGCATCATTAAACACTTTATTGGTGTGGTGAAATATATTGGTTTGACCCTGTCAGTCCTAATGTATAGCTGTATCTTATCATAACTCACCCGCAGACTGAATTAAGCAGATTTCTATAAAAAACATGTTTATCACAGCACAACATTTTGAGATCCATTGAGGATCTTGGGTTTGCTGGGAAACGAGCCATTTCTATTTACAACACTAGACCAACAGTCTGTCACAGTGCAGCATTTATATGTTTATTTATCCATATGTATACGTGTATGTTTGTTTGACTGTGTGCTTGCCAGGCCAGGCCGAACGATTACATTTTGTTTATCCTGGCCCATCTCTTCTTTGTCTTATTGACCCATCTCAGAGTCCACACAGGCTGGCCCTCACTCCCTGACACTACACAGATAATGGCTTTTTTGGAAACTCTAAGCATTAGGCATCTCCACTGAGCTGCAATTACACCACTAATGTGCCAATTTCTAACAAATTCCTCTAAGGTATTCATTTTTACTATTTTAGCTAAATTGTGTTATGACCAGAAAAGGACGGTTATTGAGAATATAAGGCTTTTTGTACACTTTTTATTTTATTCCCCATGTAATTTTAACATTGATGGAACAAAATAAAATAAAATAAAATGTCATGGAAGAAAGATGTGCATTTGGTTCAAAGTCAGTCACATGTCTCGTCACCGTAATCAGGTCCTTGCTCTTACAATTGGATATATGTGATATATGATTTTTCAATAAATAATGATAACCACTCTGTGGCTGTTTATTCATTATTCTTTCAAAGTAGCACTGTGATGCAAAGCATTTATGATTTTAATCAGCCTATGTTCTTACAGGTGTTTCATGTACGTAAGGAAAATTATCACACCTACAAGGCAAAACTTAACCATTTTTCAAAAACTTTGTTACTTTATCTAAATAAACCTATAATGACAAGCAAAACAACTCTGTCTCTCTCTGAATCCCTAATTACTGCTTTCACACACACTATGATTTTGGATTGCATCAATTTAGATTCCATTACGTTCTCCAGCTTGCCGGTCCCACTGGTGGCGCTAATGTAGTCGTCCCAACGCGCACCAGTTATAAATGAGGAAGGAACATTATGATGAATGGTCCATTTGTTACCAACTACATTAAACCAACATCCGCTAACACTGTCCAACACCCCCCCCCACCCCCCCAGCCTAAATGTACACACACCAACAACTCATTTAATTGATCAGTTAGTAATTTTATCATTTGCACTTTTTCCATTATTATTCAAATGCATCAGATTGTCACCTCTCGCTCTGGGGATGTTTTCTGTCATCTATATTTTCTCGTCCCTTCCCAACCACATATTTCTCTGTTATAACACTTTATTTAGGCCTTTTTTCCCCACTTACTTCTTCAATCTCTGTTACTACCTTCTGTTGCCATTTCAACTTTTATCACTTTTTTCCCTCTTCATCTTTTTTTTTTGTTCCTTGCTGATGAAGAGAGTGCACTTAAGAGTAAATGAGTGTAACTCTATTCCTCAATAAAGGTTTTTTTGCAGTGGTTATTACCATATGATTATTAGCGATGGACAATTGGCCTCAAAGATGTTTCATTATGAAAGAGCTCGCTGGGATCTCATTAGCGCACTCAGTGTAAGGGCTGCTGCTCAAGCCTTCTCTGCTCAGGGGAATTACATTTCGATCAGCGGGGCTAGAGTTAACAAGGCAATATTAAATTAATGCAAAAGGTGCAACAGTCAGAAAGAAGCAAACTGGTAGCCTATAGAGGTCAGAGGTGCTCTGTTCGTATAAATAAACAAGCAGAACCAGGTCTAATAAGTATTACATTAACTTACAGTATAGTCTGATTTACCTGCACAATCACTGTTTGTTAAGGAACTGTAACCCCTGATGCTGTAGGCATTTGTTTTTCCTTTTGTCTGACAGGAGCATCCATCAAAAAATGTAATTTCATTTCTTTTCAGCTGTTGATAAAGTTGCTGACTTGTGCCAGTCCTCCCCGTGGATCAATAGCTGTTTATACAAATAACATTGGAAAGCACAATACACCCATCGTGTTGCTGGAGGTGACTCTCCAAGGGCAACTGCAGCAGTTTACCAAGTGGTACCTGTGGTAGGTTGTTTTGATTCTGTATTGTGGAGATGCTGATATTAACCACATAGGGAAGAACTGTATGGCCAACAGCAGAGGTTATTACATACACTCACTCAATAACTGAATACAGTAATTGTTTACACATACACCTTGTAGGATTACACATCTTTTAGGTTGCAACTCAATTTATTATGCTTTAACACAACATACAGTACAGTGTGCCTGAGGAAATTAGATCTGTTAAAAGCTTATTCACCTTTATTCACTTTTTAAATATTCACTGTTCACTGTATGTTACTATGTTATATGTCATAGCCATCACCATTGGATACTAATTAGTTTTGGCACGTTAACTTTTAAATCTGTTACACCTCACTTACTGTAGTTAGCTCTGCACTAACAGCACTAAACATCAGACACAAAGTGCAAAACGCTTTCCTGCCAGACGTCCTCTACAAAGGGAAAATACAATTTCTGCAACCCAATTTTAAGACTTTGTCTCATCTTTTGTTCTGAATGAAGTCACCTTAATCCTTGCTTTTTGGAAGGTGCTATAATTATCACCGAAATGCTGCATTACCCAAAACAGTTTGAAGAGACAAACAGAACATAAAAGAATAAATGTTTCCAACATGACAGAGAAACATAAAAGGAGCCAAAAAAAAGGCAAGTGAAGAGAGACAGAGAGTGAAACAGTAAGGTTAAAGTGATGGTGGGAAAAAAAAGAGAAAAGAAAATAAGACAACAGGAGCAAACAAAAGTCAACATTCAATTGCAAGTTACTATATGTTTTATATTATTTGCACATCAGTGCTACTGTAGAAAATGTTTGGCTCTTAAGACAAGTGGTGTATATCACACCTGAGAACATGTAACCACTGAGACCATGGCCTTGTCAGGTATTTTACATGACTTGACTATGACTATGACATGACTTTACATTTGTTTAACTCTTTGAGTGTCTACTGCTGTTAAAGTTCTGTTTTATTTACCTTACAATAAAGTGTTAATCATGTCATCAATACCTATACTGTAGATCACACTTTAACGGATTTCTGCAGCTTGTTCTAGGACATTTTTAATTAGCTCTGAGAAATTTCAATGCTCATTAATGCTGGGCAGTGCAGTATTTTTTAAGATTCTGGCATCCAATATCACTATATTTTCATTTTGACGCATAGCTGGGCATTTCTATGTACATGTAATACATGTAAGAAAGTATTCAAACAGATATTTCTCCAACATTCTGTTTTACAAGTAAAAAAGAAGCTTAAAAATAGATGTTAGTCACAATTCCCTTGGTTCTTCATTTAACAAATACAACGTGCCAAATTCCAATTCAGTGTTTTTAATAATCTTTTTTGACTGTCTGTAACTGGATGTCTCTTCAAGCGATGTCTGAAGTGTCTTTGGCTTCCTTGTTTTACTGACAATATCAGCCTCAAATCCAACTCTAGGTTTTCTAACACATTTGCAGAGGTCATGCAGGAAGTAACTCTAAATAAGAAGAGTAGGCACAGATAATAGGATTCCCCTCTCTACACACGCTGACATACGCTCCATAGCGCTTCTAGTGGCAAAACAATATTATAGAGTTAGAATAATAGTACAGCTTATTATTCAGCTATGTGACAGTATACAAAACATTAATACTATACAGGAAATTAAAACTGGTATATCGCTGACAAATGCTAATCGTTAATCTCAGCAGCTTTCCTTATGTGACGAGTCTTAAAAAAAGCTTAAGGCTTTCACAGCCACTACTGTAGCTCAGAGAATGCTGTTGCAGAATGTAATTCTGCACATTCCGCAAATTAAATATCTTTGCATTTTAGACTATTGGTTGAACCAAACAAGCAATTTAGGGTTCATCACTTTAGGTTCTCAGGACATAGAATAAAGGGTTGATTGAAAAATTCATTGGTTCATTGATAATGAAAACACTTACAGTATGCACACTTCACTCACACTCAAACGGTAATTCTATACATATGAGTGTAGATAAACTATATAAAGACTAAATAAAAAGTCTTGTCAGTGCTGCATTTTGAAGCTTTACTATTCAGCAAAATAGTTTGGCATTCCTCTAAAAACAACATCCCACACATTTCCTCTGAAATGTTTTCCAGTTCAGCACATAGAAAACAATTCCACCTGCATGAGAACTCCATGCCCCCTCTCCCACCTTTACCACAACACCACCTCCTCCTCCTCCCCCCGCTTTCTCATTTTCACAGTTCAAGCACATCAGCAGGCTGCTGAGACACAACCCTGGGGTTTGCGGTTCTCCACTCAATATTTCCTCATCAAAAAGAAGTGGCAGACCAACAGGAGTGAGGGGAGAGTGCAACGACAGGCAGGCAGACATTAATGACTGGCGGCTTGATGCGCTATAGGCCATATCTTCAACTTTGAGCCCTAGACCTCAGTTCCCTAGCAGTTCACATAAGCACTTACATTTGTTTGTCCACTACTCAGCTACTGCATTTTTATAGCACTATAGTAGAAAACATGATTAATTAATGGCATTGATTAAGTAGTGATTCTTTGCACCTTATTAAGGACAAAATGCACAGTTGATAGATAGAAATTGGCAAGCAATGGACTTTTGAAATACTGGGGATTCTTGGCTGACTCAATAGACTGTAATGGTGTAGCAGTACCCTGGAAACATGGAGACTGGTTGAAATAATATCACAAGGCAGACAACACAGGAAAGCAGAGAACATTGTTATGATGAGAGAACACACTACAAAGCCTGTAAAAGCAAACTGGCTTCACAGTGGAGGCTGCTGAAGAACACGTGATGTACTCACAGGGAAAAGTAATTCTGAAACACTCACGTTAATGCAGAGGCACAAGCGAACTTTACATAGTTGTGTTTGTTCTAGGAACTACTATTCAGTTCAACTGATAAGCAAACCACCATCCCCACATTTTAACAGTCTTCCTGCGAGCACTTGCATGTAACACAGAAGCGGAGTCACCATTCATAAAACATTAAGGCAGCTTTTATTTATTTAATTATTAAACATGTTCCCGTTCACAAGAAAGGGATACAAAGCCTAGAGGAATGTAGGGAGCAGTTTCAAGCTTTGTTGAGGACAATAAAAGAAGCAACGGAAGAGAACAGATGGAAAAAGGACAATAGCTAAAACTGGAAATACATTTCTAGAGAATTCTTAACTCCGCTTCTTCGCTACTGTTGAAAATTGCTCTCTTGTGCAATTCTTTTGAGCCTTCTCAATATTCCTCTCTGAAAACCAAAGTACAGTGGTCTGTAGGGTATTGAATATGCAACACTCAATTGGACCTCAGATATGTCATTTAAATTGTATGATACCACTAATCATTTTGTCCAAAAATGTTTTCTTGTGCTTGCTTTATTTTTTTTATATTAGCAGCATCAATCTCATATGAAGTAGTGAACACTTAGGACACTAACTTTCATATATTTCATAACCACACTGTAACGGTGAATTCATTTCCATCTCTTTTTGACTGCTGAATTCTTCATGATGACTCCTATACTCTTATGGACAGTTGTCATTAACTGCACTTTCCATCTCAACTGCCACTGATAGAATGACTGACCAAATGTAATGCTTATGATAATTGTATAGGCTGCAGTGAGCATGTGTGTGACTGTGTGTGTCTGCTTGGTCCAGTCAGGGAGATGGCGGCCCAATTTCAGTAACTGATGAGAGTGGGAAAATAGAACGCTTGATTACCCCTGACACTGCTCGAACAGCGCTTCTGCCAATGAAGGTTATTGGGCCTCTATACACGAGTGGTCAAATATAGAAGGGCACAATTATGATCTAGTTTCAAAGTCTCCGTCTGATCTCTTGCGATGAGGCCTCTGATATATACGGACATGTTTGTGTCTTGAGTGAGCTTCTGTGACCTCCATCACCAGCCCCACCAGCCTCATCAAAGTCTACATCATCATTAGCATCAGGGTCATCAACAGCTTTAATTATTATCACCACTGTAAGTCATCAATATTGTCAATGTCTACATTATCATAATGTTCTCAGGTTCTGAATGCTACCAAATTTGCATTTAATATCCATCGGATTACCTCTCAGAATAACAAAAAAGAATGCAACTAAAATTTACTCTCACTGTTACTTTTCAAAGAAGGATGGCAGAAAACACTAGCAGCCCTGAACAAAACACTCCCTAGAGGACATAGCACTGATGGTTTTTCTACTGTGTAATGAATAAAAAACACAGAGTGCTACAGCTGTCCCCCAGGCCAGTAAAACCCTCTATGAATCCCTCCAACTCCACTCCTCCCCACCACTGCCATCTCCAGCTCGAAAAAGACGTGGGAGCTAACACATACATTTTATAACTAACAACACCTGTCCAAGTCTGCAGCCATGACAATGCATCAACTAAATGAAATCCACTATAATTGGAAACATTGCCTTTGTTCTCTGAAGCATAAAGCCTGCCGCTGAAGACAAGTCAACAAACAATATGCAAACACAAATATACAGTGCAGCCTCCTGACCTGTTGTAAACACATGCGCACATACAGACAGACAAATGCACACAGACACACCAAAATGAATAAGAACCTTTGCACCCCTGTCTTCTGAAGTAATGATGAATAGGATGGACGGTATTTTTTGGGCCTTAAGCTCTAACTGCTGCCTGCTCTTTGATACCAAAATGTAATTACCTTTGAAGCTCTGTCTCTCTCTTTTTACTGAATGATGTAAAAGACACAGACTCAAATGTGCATTTCATGTGATTTCTTTCTCTACTGACACAATTACCAAGAAACATTGTATAAAACCTCAAATACCTGAGCTCTAAATCCTCCCTTACAAACCTGACTTTCCTTTCTGCTACTTTCCCTCCAAACACTTTGATATCTAACATCTCTCTTAAACTTTAGATGCGACTCAAACTCCATTAATGTGTTAACACTTCGTTCTACTTTAGCTTCATAAAACTGCCAGATTTCCTCCGAGTCTGCAGTGAAGTACTGTAACTGCAGTGAAGTCACAAAAGTCTCTACCCTGAAACTCTGAAGTGTTCACTGCATGTTTGCTGGTTTATAACATCTTAATGATGTTCTTCTGAAAGTTGAAATATATCAAAACGTCTGTGAATGTATAATAACCACTCTACACAATTAATTAATTTTTCTCTATTGCTCATGCTATAGTACAGATTTTAATGCTGCATTGGCAGGTAAGTGTGCTCAGCAGTAGTGGGTGTAAAGCAGTATCTGAATCACTCCTTCATGCACGAGGTAGGCTGATCCATTTGCTGAGGTTGTTAATACTATGCAAATAATTTATGCATGTTGTGTATATCCACTAACAAGGCAACAATATTCACATAGCTATGAAATGCCATGAAAATCTCATTTTAACCTTATGAAAATGTGTTTTCAAGCTTCATTTAAAAAGCTGTTTCTGTTGCTGCATCAGATCTGTTGCCTTGTAGCTCCTTGAGGTCTTTCCACTGAATTTAGAGAGAGCTAATGTTGATTCTCTTTTAATTGCACTGCTTATCATTCTCCTTTTTGTTTACAGACTTTCCAAAGATCTAAATCTTTCTTTCCTGGATAGAAAACAGAAGCAGTGAAGCCAATCCTGTTACGATTGTAATGTCATTTTCTTTTTTCTGCATAGACATCCTTAAAAGGGCTAAAAGAAAAGGTTTCAAGCAAGATGCATCTGGGTATGAAACTGCTGGCCTGCTGGAGCCTTTGCTTGCATCTTGTGTCTTTACTCTGTGTCTGCATGGGTTTCCTCCCACAATCTAAAGCATTCAGGTTAGGTTAATTGATTACTCTGAATTGCATGTAGATGTGAAAGTGAGCACAAATGGTTGTCTGTTATCTGTATGAATCAAATTTAAATTGCAAGGTTCACATTTAGTTAAAATCTCAGTTAAAGCCAAACAAATTAAATCAATTCATGAAACTTTGTAAGCACTTGAAAAGCAGTATGTATTGGGATAAGATCTGGACTGGTTCAGAGGTGTGACCAAAGTGGGGGCGACTGAATTTATTTAGAAGCAGGTTTCGTGCTGATACATATCGGAGTGAGACTGGTAGATGGAAGAGTGGGTGGCCATGATGATGAAAGGCCATGACACTCCCACAGGCATGATGATATCAAGATAGTAGTAGCAAAGAGACATGGAGAAAATGGCAAAACCATAACGTTTGGGATGTTTACTGCATCTGAGGAATGGCTGAACCTCTAGGGTTAAGGAAGAGAAGGGTTAATGTGATATGCAACTATATAACTGGATAACTGGCTTGGAAGATGCGGCTGACAGTTTTAACACGTTTTGGGTCAAATTCCATTAGTTGCAGAATTCATAAAAGTTTTTCTAGGTTTCTGATATTGACATTAAATACACTGGGTATCAGAGGTGTAAAGTACCGTTACTATAATATAGGGCTGCACCTATCAATTTTTTTAGTAATTGAGTATGTATATATGATTTTGGTTGAACAACTTAATTTTACAGTAGACACACTCTGAAGCGTGTTTGTTTGCTTTTGTTTTTTTCCCAGTTTGATGTGATCCCACACTTTGGACACTTTATTTAGATTTCTCTCTCCTCTTTGACCCTCGCTATTTTCCTCTTTTTCTCCATTTTCCAATTGAAGCCACAGTGTAGTGCATTGTGCAGCAGTAATAATCATCCATGTGAAAGCCAATGTTATAACAGTAACGATTATGTTGAATTTAAATGTTAATTCCTATCACCTACACCGCAAAACCAAAATCAGGTCAGAGATCAAATAAACATAGCATTAACCAAGACAAAATTGTAATGTCTCTGGTATGGATGTAGCTCACAAAACAAGCAAGCTAATGTTATAAACTACATAATAAAGCTGTTGCCTTTAAAAAATAATAAAAAATAAACAATACTGGAACCACACTGAACAACATAACATACCAGAATGATATTACACTCAACAGGTTGAACATCAGGGTCTTGAGGCATGATGTTCATGTAGGCATTTCATAGTATTTCCAGAGAAGTTCTGACATCAAAAACTATGGTCTGTGTTTACTAGGATCCTCCATGCTAATATGGACAGGATTAGCGCAGTAGAGATTATTCTGTGTGTGTTTGCTGAGATGCCACAGAGCCATCAATTTTAGTGGAATATCTAATTTGTATCTAGTAAAGATGATTTGACAAAATTAATTTTTGTTGAGTTACTGCAAAATTACTGCAAGCCAGTGTTTTCCAAGGCTGAACACTTTCTTGTTGTCGTAATTAATCACTTAAATGAACTCTGAGAGATTTCTTTTGAAGCAGAACTAATGGTTGCACTACAGGGTTATTGAATTTTTATTCCATTTTGAGACTTGGCATTTCCCTTATTCTGATTGACTGTAATTACAGCATATTCTAATGCATCTACCAGAAAGACAACAAACGTTGAAAAAAGTTATGTTTGCTATCCTGGTTTCATTTGAAATTCTAAAGAAGGCATTGCTGAATCACTGGGCAAACTGTGTTTGAAGCTTGGTGTGTTTGATTGCAGCATCAGGTGAATCCATATTTTTCTAGGCAGAGTTACACTTGAGAATTACCTTTTATACAACATGAATATTTTTTTTATGCTGATCATCCAAATAAAAAGTATAATACTAAGGAGTTTGGTGCACAACATTCCACAATACACCTGAGAAATTATACTTAAATAGCACCTCTCATACTAAAATGATAACTCATATTTAATGACATTCCTACGGTTACTGTTTTTTCCACGTGTGTTTCATTTGATCTTTTTTCCACACTGATTCAGAAGAAAATTAAATAAGCCAAAGCATGCAAATTGCTTTTGCCCCATTTTTTTCTAACTTTGGCAACAGATGTAGATCATACATTTTTGTCCTATCTCCTGCTCCATACCTACATGACAATCCCAATCAGACTGTGAATAAGTCACAAGGCCTCTTTTTAAAAGATTCACTGGGCCCCTCGTCGGTCAGATGGAAATGAGTGTTTCCACAGCTGATCTGAAACTAAACTAAGCTTGTTGCTCTCTTCATCTTCAGCCAGTGAACCATCTATCACGGTAACTCTTTCCTATTTCAGCTCAAACTCTTTCCACAATGAAAGATTACACATGGAGCAATGGTGCTAAAAACAATTAATGAAATGCAGGATAGCCTCATTACATCTTACTCAGGAAGACTGAGGATTAATTAGAACCAACTAGTCGCTAATTATTATCTGGGCAGGAAAATTCACATAAACAATGTCAATATATTAGTTACATAATGATACATTTCCAAAGATAACCCTAATGGCAACCCTGACTCCTAAAAATTACTTAACTGCAACTACACTGACAACGTTTATTAATGGAAAGCAAGTCGCAAGTAGATAGTTGGGGTGAATGGAGGGTGTATAATGTGCAGAATTGACAAAAAGTAGAGTATGAGTCCAGAGTCCTGTGTCAAGTTGGATTATGCAAGAAAAGCACTTTGGTTAGGGTTACAAAAAGATTGCAATTTGTTTAATGAAGACATTGTGTGTGAAGTGACTTTTACATTTTTCTTCATTAAGCCAGCCCACAATCCTTCCCAGGCCTTAAACAAATGTTGTGCATGCCTGAACCCAACCAAACCTTTCACACTGTAGTTACAAAAGAGAATGTTGTAGGCCATTTATGCAGAAAACAAATCTGCATGTTCTAGATTGAATATTTTGGTGGATAAAATCCTCTGTCTGGGTACATTTAAATGATTTGTTCTTTATCAACATATTTCAGACTTGCCATTTACGTTAAAAGTGAACTTATTATCTCATGTTTCCAGAAAACATACGTTACTTTCCCAACAAAAACATATTTGTGATTGCAGTTTAGTTATGTTTAAGAGACAGGGTTGCTGATGGTGCAAGACACAAAAAAATAATTTTAGCAAAACTGAACAGTAATCAAGATGATCGCAGGGAAATCCTGAGCATTGAGCTATAAGCCGTTAGTGGATTTTGTGTGGGGCAACTGCTCCACAGGTGTGCAGGACTGTACTGGATCAAGGCAGTGGCAGAAGAAAAAAAATCTCTCACTAATAACATTCAGTTTTTATTAGGGCTGCACAATTAATTGAAAAGCAATCGCAATTGCGATTACATGAATACGAAATGCTGCGATTTATATTTTGAGTACATGGACTGAAGCAACAATCTATGACTAACATGAAACAGGCTGCTCAGTCTCACGTTAGTCAGTCGTACGTGTGACGTGTTTGGTCACATAAATTTCCAGCGCACAGCACAGACCAGAACAACAACAGCGGCCCAGGTGAGCACATGGGTGGGCATGGATGTCGAGTCGGGTGACGGTGAACTGGTAGCTAAAAAAATAACGACTTGCAAGCCAAATAAAGCAAAACACGATAATGTGTGCGTCACACCATATAACAAATCTACACAGAAATATAAAGAAATCACTGACTAATCACTGACTCACATAACGTCCGTCGCAAAACTATTTTTCTCAAGTTTCACTGCCAGAGCTTTATAACAAATGTTGTGGTGAGGTTTTATGACTACGGTGATGTTCTCTTCAACAGTTACAGACCTGTGGTCAAGCAGGACGACTGAACCATACATTAGTTAAACTGTGCACTATGTTGACGAGGAGTCTGAACTGAAAAGTCATTGCTTGCAAACGTCATATTTCACCGAAGAGCACACCGGAGAGAACATAGCGTCAGGAGCGAGAGAAGCTCTGTGAGAAGCCTCAGGTTGTTATCACAACCCACAGCAGTACCAATATTATCGAAGCAGTTGAGCTAAATAAGTGGACACAGGCTTCACCTGGCCATCGGTAGGGTAAATTGATGCCCATTTACTTTAGAGCCAATTATAAGCAAAAACCTTTTGTTAGAGATAGTGTCTAAACAACACACCTGTCTTAGTTTTGACATAATATGAATATTAACTATGTGTTTACTGTAATTTTGCAAGCAAGTGCCCTTTATCATATCACAATGGCATATTGCAATATTGCG
Organism: Sandelia bainsii; assembly: GCA_032362345.1. Lineage (NCBI taxonomy): Eukaryota > Metazoa > Chordata > Actinopteri > Anabantiformes > Anabantidae > Sandelia > Sandelia bainsii. The sequence goes on from JAUMHL010000004.1 coordinate 4,110,640, forward strand.
GCCCTAGTTTTTATAAATAAGAATCAATAGTTTAGAAAAACTGGAAAGCACATAAAACATTAAATATATAAAATTAGTGAAAATGTAAAATAGAAATATTTGGCCTAAAAATTCTTGTTTGGGTAAAGGTCTAGTATATGTATGGTCAGGAGGGAAGATCAGAATGGCTACTGTACTCAAACTCTAGTACGGACAACAACACAGTGGGGATTTGACAGAATCTGCTAGTTGTGCAGTCCTTGATGGTCCTACATTCTCTACTCATACTCAGGCATGTAGATGTGACATACATATTTGGGCAGGCTCTGGAGAATGAGGCACTGCACAGCACCTGGCAACTTTTACCTGTACTAGAAAGCAATCCAGTGCTACAAAAATAAATAAAAATAAAATCACAGTGCATTTTCTGACTCCTACTGCTACTGCAAGATCTTTATTCGCTGTATTGTAAGTACTGTATTGCAAATTAACATAGGACACAGTGAAACAAATGAGATCCTGTTTTTTCAGCTGTAATTTTTTAAGTAAAAAAAGGTAAAATGAAACTTCCTGTGTTTGGGAAGCTATTTGTGAGTCGAGTGGGAATAGTAAATTTATGATCTATTCAGAGCCTATGGTGCAGTTTCTCACTATGATTTCAAGCACTTTATCTATTGCTTAGTTTTATAGGCCTTGTCCTATCCAACTTTATGATAAGAAGCATAATGAAAATCTCATTCAGCATGTTTTAAATGCCACGGGACCACCATAGAGCCAGAATATTGATGAACATAAATAAAAGTGGGAATCCACTTATTCAGGTACTGAAGTGACCAAGCAACTAAATCAGTTTCCCTGTTTTCTATATCCAGTTTTGCAAAGTTACTCAATCATACTCCTTTTTCCACATGTTCCTGTAACAACTGTAACCACTAAACAAGACTTCAAACAACAGAAATTAGATGCTATGTGGTGTAGGTGTAGAGCATAGAGATCTACAAAGCTGCTCTTTGCTCTCTGTGGCTCTTCATATGGCAGGATGAAAACAGCACAGCTCAAATTAAGACAAAGTGCAAACCTGCCTAGAGAGGAGAGCTGAGAACTTTGACACTTTGAGTTTTTAAAAAAAGAACAACTCACAAGCAGCAAGCAGAGAAAACAAGCAGAGAGGAGTAGAGGGCTGGGAGTGAAATGCCTCCAGGACAGAGCCCTTACTCATCCTTGCAACAGCAAGACAAAAGTACAGAAGTTGGAAAACTGGAGAATGAAGAGGGCACCTCATGGTCTCCCACACTCATCAGCTAGCTGTGGGATGCGGGGTTGTGTGTGGTTAGTCTGGGGAGATTTACATGCACGATCAATGCATGCCCTTAACACAGATCAGAGCTCGACAACTCCCCTTGGCATTGGCATTTCTGAGTGAACAGCAATTTCCCACCTCCACATAAGTGAATAACATCAAAAGTGATGGAACTCAAATGTTTTGGTGTAAACAAGAAGTGTGAAGATCATAATTAAAACAAAGAAGGAAAACCTTCAATACAGTGCTTTGGGAATTAAGATGGCGAGACACAAAGATACAGTACAGAAGACGTAGAGGTAGAAAAGCAAAATAAACATAAAAATCTTATCATGCTATGCTATCTTGCATTTTTTTGCCTTATGCCACTTTAATTTTTCCATTATTTTCCATTCCATGACCACATACTGTATGTTCTTAGTATTAAAGGCCACTGTGATTCACATATTGGTGGTCTTCTCTCGTGACAAGAGGAAGCCATTCATTTAGCAAACATAGGAACATCTCACTAAAGTCCAGGCACTGAGGTAAATGTGCTGAAATCAATAGAAACTTTTTCTGAGAATTGACCACAGTCAGTACAATGAAAAACAGAAAACACAATGCCATCTGTCAAAACCCTTCATTTATGAAACAAGCCCTGCGTGTAGTGACAATGTCTTTTCTACCTGATGACATTTTGCCATGCTGTGTCTCTTACTACAAATGCTTTTAAGCAAATACAGAAAATAGTTGTCATAACAGTACATGGCAAGCAGTATTTATATCCCACATTCCAAATCTGTGTTGTTATGCACATAAAGTTTAAACATAATCACTTTAGTCCATACAGAGTAGCAAATGCTAATATATATTTATCCTTGAAGGGAGATCAGTTATTTTGCTTTTTTCTACTGACTATAAAGTCCAGCAAAAGATAACTGAAGCCTTATCCTCCTATCTATCCTTATCAAGCCTGTCAATATCTGCTAAACTTAAAAACAAACTCTGGGGATGAATTAAACTATTGTTATGAGGGTCGACAGAACATTACTGCCTTTCTTTATAGTACAAGACATAATAGGATGTCTGTAAAGGTTGACAAAATCCAGTACACCTTCTGGGGGAAAAAAAAACATGCCAGGTGGTATTTTAGGCCCAATTACCCATATGTTTGGGACAAGTGACCTTTCCCTGCTGGTGCACTGTCTGAATGTTCAGGTACTGTAGCAACAGCAACCAGCCATCAAAAATGGTTTATTGAAGTGTTTATTCTTAGCCTTTCCCCAAAGGTTAGACAGAGCTCTCGCACTCACAACCCAGTAATACATGTCAAAGAGTAACATAGGCCCATAATAAAATATGACAGGTCAGATGGCTGATGAGCTCAATTCATAATTTCATCATTTACCTTTTTATCTGAGATCAAATATTAGTAGGCTGTCATCCACCCGTGACATAGTTATCATCCAGCTTTCCTTCAGTTCTACTCCAAATGAGACTTTATAGCTGCATTTAATTCTGTGGTGGTTCATCAGGGTTTCAGAGGCAATTACAAACCAATGGAACACCCATCCTAAATCTGAACCATGCTGCTTTTCATTAAATAGCATATGGTCTCCTGTGGCCGGTAAAATACACTAAGATGAAGCTACAGACACAGTCACACTGCAGAGGCATTACTTTCTCTTAGTATGATTCTGACTATTTTGTTTTGCTTGGTCCAGTGTATGCAGAAGCATGGTCCCAAAATGCATTAAATAACTTGGTTATATATCAGTTTTTCCACCAGCTGAGGCTCAATTAGGTTTAGGTAAGCATTATGAACTCTGTTGCCTTCATTTAAAATCCCTGATCACTGTTGTTTTTTTATAACAATTTATCCAAGTTTCACTTTCTCTGGTGTGCTCATAAAGCTTTTTGCACTTGTGTTAAGCATCAAGAGCTATAGGGGAGAGAGAGTGATCTTGATCAAAGCCAGCCCCTTTTACTGAGGCTTCATTTTTGCATGAATGAGGAGGTTCACAGGGGCAAGAAGCACAGATGTTGGAGATCAGGGATGTACTGTAAGGGTACCAGACTCCCACCACCCCAGCCCTCATTTTAGGAGTACTGGCTAAAGGTTAATGCTTCGCTACCTGCAGTGGAGAGGGAGGCAGAAGAAAATAGAACAGGGGGATCAAAGCTTTTAGGCATGCATTTCTGTAAATTTTAAATTCATATACTGTATGTGTGGAAAATTATATTGGACCCAACCAGACAGGATATGGCATAAAAAGCACAAAAGAAGGTTAACACATGCTTTTAACCTCAATTTGTTTTCAGAAAATGTGACCACTCTGTTAAAACATAGAAATTAAAGTATATTTACCAAATTAAATCATTAATGCTATATAAAACTAGAAACCTAGCATGAAATTTAATTAAAGGTCATTTATCAAATATACATGGGTATATTAGAGGACCAGAAGGGCAATCTGTGTTTGCATATTTAAGAAATATATTTATATTAATCATAAATACTGGTGTGCTACTCAGGCCACAGAAGTAATATAAGATTGTGTAATTAGAAGCAAGCAAAATTTCCTTGATGCCCAGCTCCATATTACAGTTATTTTGACTGTTATCACCCCATTAAATGGCCATTATCAGTTGTTATCAAATTCATTATAATGCTCCATTTGGGTAAACTGCAACTAGTAGGCCAGGAAGGTCATATCATCGATAAACAACCATAGTAATTATGACCAAAGCAAAAATCACCACTGGGTCATGGTATAAAGAGCAAAGAAACAGGGGTTTTAAAATGGGAAGCAGCTGTTTGTTTATGGTTTTAAACCAAATGAGTGTTTTTACTTTAGTGAGCTTTCATATTAACCCAAACTAATATCTTTCCCTAAATCTAACAAAGTAGTTTCTGTGCCATATTACTTAAGTTTTTCATATAAATACATATATACTAAATACATGTAATAGGAACTTGCATGAAAATGACAAAGTTAGGATGGAATACAAAAGCAATGAGTCTGGTTATGTTAATATGGTTAATGTTTCCTTGATCCACTGACATCCATTGGTTATCCATTTGGCTAACCTTTATTATAGCCTCAGACATGTGTCACTTCCAGGAGTGTGTCATGTTGATGCCTGCACTGCCTCCTTTTCCCCCAGGTCTCTGTCATTCCTCACCTGCCCACTTGTCACACCTGTTTTGTTATCCCACCCTGACAGTCTTCAATTCTGCCACCTGTTTATACACATCTTCCATGCCTCCCCATTAGGTCCCTATTACCTATTACCACAATATGTTCCTGGCAGTTCTGTATTTGCCTGGTGTACTGTATGATGCTGCCTGTCTGCTAGACTGACTCTAAGCCTGTAACTCTAAACTCTTCTTCTGTCTGCATACGTTTTTCCCCCTGTTTGCCACTTGTCAAGGTGTAAAACAAAGTATTTGCCCCATCAGCTCTTTGGTTTACAACAGGGACCAGAATAGACTAAAGAACTCACACAGAGTTTGGGAGTGTGGGAGAATGTATGTTCAAGATTCAAGATTCAAGATTCAAGATTCAAAACACTTTATTAATCCCAGAGGGAAATTATTTTGGCATGTTACA
>JAUMHL010000004.1:4118483-4134570 GCA_032362345.1 Sandelia bainsii
AAGCCGGAGTACCCGGAGAGAACCCACGCAGACACGGGGAGAACATGCAAACTCCACACAGAAAGGCACCCGGCCGGTTTACTCATTGCTATAAAAGTGAGCTTCCATTCAAATGTAATGCAAAATTTAACCAAATTTTAAGGAAAAACAGGAAAAAGAAAATTCAAATGAATTAATTTGTTTAACCATTATTGTTATGCAAATAAGTTTGTACAGATTCATTACTGATGGTGGTAATTTTCCAGTACCCTTAAAAGGGCGTAAAAAAGTATTTTTAAAATTAAAATTAACTATTGCAAACAAAAATACAACAAGAAGACCAATTAAAAGAGTGTTGGTCATACGCCGACAGTGAAAAAAATGGTAGAAAACTTTATAAAAATACAAAATATTGACTTGCTATATAAATTAATTTGAGGGACATTATAGTATATGCATTACGCAGCATAGATTTGTTTTGGTCTGCCACCATAGGCATATTTTGTGTCTTCGGTGGACATTCAAGTCACACGTTTCATGTACGTTGTGGGCAATTAGCCAGATCTGTTTCCATTGCACTGTGTTGCAATTTCCTTTCATCTTAAAGCAATATTTCTAAAACAATTTTGCAATATTTTGTGAATTTTATAAATTTCTTGCACGGCCATTCAGGTTCACAGGTGCACCTGATAAACACTACACTGTCCCATTTATCTTCTTGATTCTGGTGAATGTATTCCACCAGAATCAAAAACCTATTTTACATATGAAACCATTTTACCTTGGAGTTTAATGAAGGAAAGAAACATAAATTAAGATGAATTTGTGATAATATAGGATGGAAAGACAATAACAAAGAGACACAGAAAAATCAATAGCAACTACAACCACAATGAGATCACTTGGCCTCCAGAGAGTACACTTAAGGTAATCAACAACACACAGTTAGAAACACTGAGATATCAATAAATCTAAATAAATCAACATACAGCACTTAATCATGGCAGGTACATATAGATAACTTAGTAATGTATCTTGCTTTAATAATTAATTAAATTTAACATGAAGTTTCTATTTTTATTCTGCACTTGTAAAATATGTATGTCTGTCACTCCCTGTTTTAGACATGCACATAATCTTACAATAAAGTCTAGTTGTCACAATATTAGTGTGTAAGTGTAAGGTATACAGCCTCTACTGTCAGTTATCAAAACCATATAGTAATACAGGCAATAATTCCCAGAAAGTGCTAATGGGCTTCTGTAATAAAATGGCACAGCAAAAAGAACAATGAACATGTAATATGTGCCTGTATTTAATATGGTAAAAAGTGAGAGGTGGAAATAATATTAAACCAATCATAAATGTCAGAGCAGTACTTCTTACAGTCACATTGAAACCAGAGCTTCATGTTAATGATAGAAAAATAAAAGGTTACAAATACATTTTAGAGGCACCTGTAAAACTGAAATAAGAAAGATTCCAAGTAAAAGCACCACAAGCTCTTTTCACATGTCAGTCTTTGTTCTGAGTCACAGAAAAGCAATCAAATGTCACTTGCAGGTGGGCTAAGAAACAACAATTTTGAAATTGGTGAGAAGTAGTAACAACAGCAATTATTCTCCAGCATTCAGTATCCCAATTCAGCACATATAACGTAGCACTGAACACCCACCAAAGGAGCAGATATTTACAGTACTAGTGTGCATATATATAAACTATATTTATGTTAACTTATGGACTTCTTGACTCTACCTCGTCCAAGAAAAGTGCCAAAACACAAGAGTGAGAATCCCTTAGAGATGGGTTACAACCTCACCAGTTTAGGTTCTGTCTTGGGAGTGTTCTCCATTAGCTTTAAAAAACAGCCATGATGTTCCTGTAGGTTATCATACGCCTTGTAGGTCAGCAGAAAGGGAGCTGGATGTCAGCGGTATATTCCCTTAGTATTTGAAGGCAACAACAACAGCATAAAACAAACCAAATCCAACAAAGAAAAATGAAGATACACCTGTACTCATGCACTCACAGACAATGTATACTTCTAATCTCTTGTAAAGGTCAAGAGCCGGCTGTGGTCTGTCTTACACACAGCTGTTATATAAAATATATCTGTTCGGTATAGGGCATATTACTGTAATGTGACTGTAAAAGCAACAATACCAGCTCTACATATACAATTCTGACTTTTTACTTACTGGGCTTTACTGTTGGCATTCAGTGGCTGAGAATAGGGAGGGCTATGTTATCGACTGACTATGGATCAGGACCAGTCCAGCCTGTAAGCCATTAGGAGAGCCAGCAGTTCAGGCTCCAGCCCTGTCGTCCCTTAATTGGTCCCCTCAGAAGCCCAGAGCACACAAACTTCACAGTCACACTGGAAGATTATGCCGAAGAGAAAAGAGAATCCCTGTGTGCAAGTCACTTGGCATCGATTAGCTCACTCTATCACTTCAGTTTCTTCATTTTTTTATTTTTCACCTACAGATTATAATCAGCTGGGGTGGTCTTTGAGTAAACCGTACAAGTCGAGATAAAGAGGAGTAGACAGAGGGGAAAATGGCTGGAACAAATGGGAGACAACTCAGGACTGCCTACTGGGTAATTGGGTTTTATCCTCTCATTTTATCAGGCCTTGTTTTGGATTACAGCTATACAACACACACACATATACACAGGAAAAAGAGAAGGATACCTAGACATTAGCAGATCTCAAGATAACTAAGAGTGGGGGAGTGAGATTGTTGTTGCAGTCTCATTATGATACTCCACCAAAGAAAAGCTCGACAATTTTCCGTGCAGCTTTTCACTCTTACCAAATCTGGTATCAAGGTATTGGATACAGTCAGTAAACACAACACAAAAAAATGTCAACATGAGATGCTGCTGCACAATAGCTTGTCTTTTCTATTTCCACATTCTAATTCAAGCCATGTTCATTTCAACCTGACATTTCAATTTCAGATGCTTCTACAATTCAGTGCTTTGAATATGGTTCTTGTCAGTACATGTGTAGGCTCTGTTTGGAGACCACGACAGGCTGACAATTGCAAGAGTCATCCAGCAGAAATACTGTAGGTATCTTACCTTCTAATACAAAGTGTTTCACACCTATATCTAACGTGACTTTTGACAACAAAGTGATGCTTCTACAATAAGCATTTATGGCAAACTAAATCATCCTAAAGGTTTATTGAATACATGGGCACAAAACAAAACAATATTTTAATCTCTTATTCATTAACTTTTTGCTGTTACCCGTTTTACCCGATTTTAACAAAAGTCTTATAAGATAAGAATTATCAGACAAATTCAACTGAGCAATGCAATTTAAATAAGTCAGGTGCCGGCACGCTGTGTCGTAAAGTTGTTGTAGTAAAAGAATAGAATAAACTACGCTCACTAAGTTGATTGCAATAAAATACAATTACCTCCTGGATCCCAGCACAACAGTATGGCTGTTTAATTAATATTAGAATAGTTTAAAACATAGCTTGAAGGCATACCATAAGCTATTCAGACTGAGGCTACACAGAAATACTTGTTGAGATTAATTCACTGTTGGTTTTGGCATCTTTAGAGAAATTGTTCATTATAGTAAAAGCCTGAATTATTAAAATCTCAAAAAATAAAAATGCTGTATATAGGAGCCCTGGCTTTACACTGTAGATGCTGCATTTTCTTCAGACTTGGTCTAAACCAGCTAAGATGAAATGAAGCAGAGATAAGCAAAGCTATTTATTGATTCCTCTGTCTGGGAGGTGAAACAAAAGGAGTCTTTAAATGAATGTAGCCACACTGATGCATAGAATAGATGTTATCTATCTTAATGACAAAGGGGAGTCCTTGGCTGAGGGGGGCCCTTGTCAAGGTTACACATGCATAACGGTGCTCAGAGGGCAGAAGAAAACGCACAACTGTATGTATGGATAAACACTTAAATTAAACTATTAAACAGTGTTAATATGCCCTTCATGGAGGAAAGAAATTCAACACTGACCTGAGAGAATGTGAATATATTTCGTGTCCATATTTTTTCACATTTTGTTTAAAAATGCCTAATTCATTCTCATTTAAATGTAAATCAGTAGCACAAATAGAATTTTGAGCTCCTCATACAAATTCATATTACACAAATGTGACCAGCCAGCAGGTAAAGACCACAGGAGGTCGGTCATGCAGCTACAAATACACCAAGACGAATGTGGACAAGGGCAATATGTGCTCTAGAACAGGTGCCAAAGAAAAAATGTGATGGCTTTTCAACAGCGTAAACAGACAGAATGCCTTCCATGAAACAAGAGCATAAGTCTAAGGAGGTAGGAATGTGACTCAGAGAGATAGTAGGCTAAAAGGACCAAAAACACTAGTGTTAAATGTTCAGGGTTGAAGGAGGGCTGCAGCAAGGTGGAAATGGGGCATTAGAAAGAGCAGGGACTTAGAAGTTCTGCTTGAAAACTGACATTTGACCACTGAGGAAGGCCAGGGGGGAAACAGACTACAACAGACAAAATGACGGCCAAGAGAGTGAACACAGTGAAGGGGACAACATGACAGTCAAGCTTGAAGACAAGCAGCCCAGACTGTTCAATGAACTTTGAACTAGTGATTATTAAAGACTCTGCTCTTTTTCAAATAAGTCTTGCTTTTCACGGCCGAATAAAAGCAAAAAGGAGGTGACAGCAGAGGTAAATAGAGAGAGAATAGGTGCAGTGAAGTTATGGTGTAGTTTTAAACAGCTCTTCCAAACACAGGTGTGCCTCTTTACATACTGATGACACTTCGTATTGAAGATGTTGCTGACTTGCAAACTCTATACTGCTTCCCATCCAGAAATACAGTGGAAGTTCTTGTACTGTGATAAATTGAGGAGAGTTTTAAATATGAATGTACCTTCTTCTTCTTATTATTCCACTATGTGTAGTTTTGTTGTATCTCATTGTCTATTTCAAATCAGCTCCTGCTGTAGTGTCTTGTTTGATATGCAAAAGTTTCAATAAAAATCTTTCTGAATTTTAGGGATTTTTAGGGATGACTTTGACTCTTTGACTTATTTATGTGACGATTAGTTTTGACCGTGTTTGTTTTTTTTTGTTCAACTTTGTGTTTGATGTGTTTAGCTTTGCACTTCTCAAAGACAGTGCTCCTGAATCTTCTGCCTTTGTCTGCAGGACTGAGGATTTCATCTGAAAAATCACAGGCTGCATCTTCAAAGGCCCGTGGAATGGAAAACCACTGTCTGCTTTATTTCATGAATGACAGTACTTTGTTGGTTTTACTACATATGGTCACACATGACTACAGAGAGGTATTAGGTAGGCTTCATATGCCAACAGGGACTGTTAAACCCCATTCTGAATCCCTGACACTCACAAAAGCACCAAATAGCCATTGAGGACAGACAGGGTTGCATGAAATATATACAGGCATAGTCCATTTCTGTAGCTTGGGGTGTCATTGGAATTTGTTTGCTAGAGGGAGAGCAAACCTCACTTGAATTCACAAAATGACAAATGTCTAGATATAAGGAATGGGGGTGAGCTACCCAAACCAACCTTTCTGTGCTTGCTCTATGTTCATGAGACAGAAACAAAACAAAAAGCCAGAATAATAAATGGGATCACAATTCATCCAAGCCGTGTGTACGTGCGATTGCACATTTGGACGTGTACCACCACGCCTTACTGATTTCATACCAAACAGCTAGTTGTAAAAAGTATATGTTATGAGGCTTGTGTTGGTTATGAAGCAAACCAATAAGGCAATAAATGGATAGATTCCCTATAGCTTTCCTACATGCGTCATTTTTTTATGTGTTTCCAATATATTTCACATCAATATTGTGATGTGCTGTGATGGAATGCTGTTATTCAGAAACTGATAAATCCTTTGAGATATAATATCAAAAAGATATAGAGAGAAGAAGCTTAATACTGATGTCTGAATGTGTTCATTTTGATTTACTTTCATCACATTTTCCTCACCAAAAATGCCAAAACTGATGTTCACTGAAGCATGTCAAAACACTGTAGCTCACGCACAACACACATAAACAAATACTGAACCTCTACTTTAATCCAGAGTCATTAAATATGTATTTGCTTTTCATTACTCTTAAAATTAATTCATCAGGGAGAGCAGTGACAGGTGCTCGCTATTACTGACAAACTGCTGTGGCACTATCTGATAACATGAGATACTTAAGCATTCTGCACTGTAACTCTGCTATCTGTCTTTCTCTCTCTCTCTGCTTTTTTTCTTCTAACATTTCCCCCTCCCTTTCTCTGTCTCTTCAAGCACAGCTCTCCTTTCTCCTTTAGTCAGGTGAGTTGAGGAATGATACCAGAACTAAACATTTGTCACTGCAACAATCCACTGAAACTAAATTACACTGAAAGGAATTGCGAGGGAGGAGTGGACGACAAGAAAGGCTGAAGGGACGGAGTATTTATGAAATAAAAGCGCTTTGGAGGAAATAAAAGTGCTACCCATAGGTACACACAGAGAGCTACGTATGAGAGACAGCGAGGTGTGGAGTGTGTTTGGCATTGAAGTGAATGGTGTATGGTGTGAATCTTGCCTTTGTGGTAATGCCCTTGAGTTAGCCATTGAGGCATTCAATGGTGTATTGTGGATGGGCAGTTATCTTCAAGGCTTCGCTTTCAGTGTTATTACAAAACACATGACAGCAACGCTAGCTCTTATTGAACAGAGGGCTTCAAGGCTGTGGAGACAAGGTTGGAAGGCAAATCTGCAGGAGATTACTGAAATGGCAACATCTGACATCCTGTCACTCTCTCTGCATTTGGCTATACAGACCATATAGTAGTAGGTCATTACAGTACGTGAATGCATGCACATACTAATTACAAATGTGATATACAAATTAGGTTGGATGATAACCACTATGTAGTATGCTTCACTATATCAAAAGAGGAGATGTCAGAGTAAAAATAATTTTAATATATCAGCTAGCATAAACCTGATCAAAAGCCAGTTCTTTCCCTACTGTACTCCACTGTGTTTTGTCCACCTCGCCCTGCTGTCTTTGCAGACATTTCAGTATGTACTGTATGCAAGTGAATATTAGAGAGTGTAGATATGATAAATTGTTTGGGTGCACTTTTTCACCTTCAGCATTTGGATCAAGAAGCTCAAGAAAAATAAGGTGCCAAATTTCTTAGGTTACAGCCATTTATTTTAATGTTATTTTAATGTTACAGATACCCTACAAAATCTTTAGACTGTAACATCTTAGCCTCAGCTTGTGCCTCTCATACATACATTTAATTCACCGCGCTAACTCTCCCATTAACCCGGAAAGTCAGTAGATGGTGACTCTCTCGGTTATGACAGTTTCTTCTCCACAAAAACAAAGACAGCGGCAGGAAATGACATTGTCTCGCTTGTTGTGGACGAAAGATGAGCACAGCGCCACCAGCAGTCAGCTGTAATTTCCACAGTCAGAAGCATTCTGTAAAACTAATGTATTTGTGGTGGGTGGATGGGTGGATGATGATGATGATGATAGTTATAGATAACTATAAAGTTCAATGTAAATAATAGAAAAAATGTTTCCTCCTGTGATTGACGACATCATTTCTTGTTGCCATCTTCTTCTGTGGAGAGTAAATGACGATACCCGACAAATGAAATGAAATTGCTTTTCCTGGACTGGACGGGATTACTTCCCGAGAGCTAGAAGTGTCTATGAGGATTCATAATTTGGGTGAGGGTTGTCAAATGACTCTCTGCATTAGAAAACTGCCACCACCTATTGCGTTTCGGGGTTATGGGAAGAGTTAGTACTGTAAATGTACAGTAACACATGAGAGGCAAAAGCTGGGGCTAATATTTGCCGTGACATAAAGCTAAGATGGAATATTAAATAAATTAGGAAAAAAAAAAACTTGATTGTTGAATTCCTAATCCGCTAATATAAACCAGAAAAAAGCATTCATAAGGTAGAAAGAATATAGCTACATAACCACAAAAAAGAAAAGAGGCCATCAGTCTATACATAACCACAATGGAATTGAGCAGAAATATGAAGTTGTATCAACAGATTTATAATGGAAGCATTGTTTTTATTGGAGTGAACAAAAGGATTCTGTTCCAATCAATCCTTCCTCTCCTGGGAATATTGTGTACAAAGGCTTATCCATTGAGCGGATTCCAAAGTCTCAATATCCCATAGACAAAAAACAATAGTTATTTGATTACTATGGCTACTCTGTCCAATTCATTCTCTCATCACACTTTTTTAATGTAATTAGTGTTTACTTCCAAGCTGAATTTCTTTTCTTTGAATAACTATCCTGATCATTTCCCGATATTTAATTTTGTAGATTATTGCTTTTTTGGACAATATTTCCTCCCTTTGTTTGTCTGCTAGTGAGCTCAGTTCTCTCTATGAATGTGGGGAACTGGAGAGAGAAATGAGTTCCCTTTGAATAATGCAAGAATGAAACTGGGCAGTATGACCACCATCCCATCTCCTGCGGAAAACAAACAACTGGACACTGTGGACACCAGACCAACTGTGCTGGTGAATTCATCTCATGCGAAATGTCAGTTAAATCAAAGTCTGAGTTTGAGAAAGAGTCTGGCAGTCATTTTTTGGGGATAAATAAAACACGGCAGCGATGACTCCGTTGCCCTTTATTCCTCTCTCTCTGTTTCTCTCGAGTTTTATCACTGATGCCATGCTCGAGCCGGGATGCATTTTTAGCAGCAGGAGGTACAATGAGCTGGATGGGCTGCAGCTCCAAGCCTCAGCCTCAGAGAGCTTGTCAAATTTTTATTAAACTAAAAGATAACTGATGTTACTTAAACTAAATGAAATTGTGCATGGTGCTAACATCTTACAGTGCTAATGTGTTATTGAGGCAAACATGTCTTCCTATGCATGGTATTGTGAATGCAGTAAGTCTATATGGCAGTTATCCAACCTAACCTTAAGGAACATCATGGCAGGCTTATGCTTCTTTATATGTGGACACTGAGTGGTGGCTTGCCTAAGGCTGACCAGTTACGTTAGAGTATCACAGCAGGGGGATACATTTCTTGATTTCACCCATTTTAAAATTTGAGTAGTCTAACCAATTAGTTTATAGGTTAAGGCTAGTGTATTTTCTCTTTGCAGACAAATGCCACAAAAATGTCACAACAGACTGTTTGACCACCTCTCAATAAATTCCTACTTCCCTACCCTGTGTGTGGGACCTCTTGGCCAGAGAAAAAGCACATCTTTAAAAGCAGGTCGCAAATATATATTTTAAAAGAGTTTACTCAAAAAGCTGGACACTATAGGTTTTACGTTTTTACTTATTAGTATATGTATTTAATAATTGTTGCAGTGCTGTGCTCATAAAGACTGCAATACCATTATATTATATTATTCGTTTTTGTGACAATTTTTATGCAAGCTCTTTCTCTGACGCCCGTTACGTTCATTGCTGCGGCTCAACAATTTCATCAACCTGATCTCATCCCCGAATCTACCTGTAGTCACTGATTCTAGCCTTCTCCTCTGGGGTAAGTTTCTCATCTGCTCTCTCTGTGTGCTAAGCTTTAAATTGTCTGCTTGCAGGTGAGTGATGAGTCCCCCTTCCTTGCAAGATAAAAAGAATAAATTTGGATCACTGAATTATAACCTGGCTTCTAATTGACAAATAAATTACAACCTGTAGGACAGTCTATATGTGTTAGATGTGACAAGAAAACTGCATTTTTATTTCGGCTGTGCCCCATAACTTAGCCTTGCCTGCAGGTTTTACATTTAGTCTGTTTTTCGTGGATTCTGTCTTTTCCACTTCAGCTAATTTTATTTCTGCATAATGTATTTGACTGTTGACATCCATATTATTGCACAACATAAATATTTATTTTACAGCCTGGCAGAGACGCATTGCAATATAGATGCCATTTAAAGCTTAGCAGATGTATTACAACGTATACCTTTGCAGTTTATGAAAACTACATATTGCACGAACAGGCATATTTTACTTCCATACACTCACATTATTATTTTTTTCTGCCAAGCATAGGTCAGTTCTTTCAAATAGCATGCAACATTTCACATGGAAATGTAGCAACCATGGAAATGCTGGCTGTGTAAATACAGTGTGCAGTTTTAAAAGGTTATATTCTGCGCCCTTCCGACTAACTTTAAAAGAATAACAACTAACCTCCTGATCCCTACATGCAAAGTTGCCCTGAAGATACATATTCTTAATCTAATATTTATGTTATTCAACTTTCAAAGTTCAAGCTAATTTCAAAACTTTGAATGCAAAACTGAAAACCTTGGGGCTAGTTAACTAATTGAATTGCAAATGACTCATTGTTACATTGCCATGTGAGCTAAATGGATGTCAATAGGTCAGGTCATATTCAGAAGAAAAAGAAAAGATTTCATGTTGATCCATTCACTGACCAAACAGAAACATTTAACAATAGACAGTGTATAACATCTCAGTATTTGTTCAGGCGTACATCAAAAACATAAATCGCACATTTCTGCATCACAGATGAAACTGTTAACAGAACAGTTACCCTGGCTTATAAACAGGTAGTGATGTATCACTTATTAAGACAACTCTGACCTCTTTACCCAGCAGATCAATTACTCTAAACTCTAAAGATTTTACACATGCTGAGAAATAAGAAGCACCCACAACTTTCAAAGCAACCCACATCAATTAGAAGTTGCACAAATGAACATAGCACTCAATCAACCATCTCCATCCATCACCAAGCTTAGGAGAAAACTGTATTTTATGTGAAACAATAGCAAAGGCTGCATAGGTGTCCAAAACAACAGGCATGCGACATAACCAAAAGTTAACCAACTACTCAAACAATTCATGCAATTAAGGTGACTCTCACTCTCCAGCAATCATCTGAAGGCAGGTGGAAAATATGTCGGTGATACTCAAGACTGTGGTTGTAGTTAAAACGTGGCAAAGGCCAAACAAGCAGTTATAGTAGTATGGCTGTTACCTGAACAAAGAGGTTCATTTTCATGCGATCTACGGAACTCTTTTTAGTTTTGACTTTTAAAGAAAAAGAAAACACAATATGACAAAGGTCTCACTTTTATTTAGTATCACACACGCAACAAACAAGCTTCTCGCGTCACTTTCCAGGAGACAAACTAAATTAAAAAAAACCCATCTATAAACGCTGTTTGTGTCGGCGCGCACACTGAGAATAAAGCTTTTTCCACCTCCACATATGGAAGAACATTCAGCTCATCAAAGAGTGCCTGTGCACCACTTACCTCTCGCTAACGTGACCGGGACTCGACAACCGAGGAGCACGAAGATGGCAAAACTCAAGTAGCATCCTCCCGAAAACTGTCCCATCACTGCTCTGCTTTTCTCCCTCCCCGTCGGGTCTGGGGGCACCGGCCGCGGGTGTCGAGCATTTGTCGTCTCTCCGAAGCTCCTACAAACACGTTTCCGTGTCCCGAGGCGCGCTCTGCCCTGGTCTTTTGGTCTAGTTTGTGTCCGCCAAGAGAGCCGTAACCTGAAGGATGCGCAGTGCGAGCTAGGAGATGGAAAGTGGCGCGGAGCTTTCAGCAGTCGGCACACTGCTGCGCGAGAGTGGAATAATTAGAAAGCACGGGAGCCAACAGCTTTCAGGTTTTCGGAGGGAGTGAGAGATTGAGGAAGAGAGGGGGAGAGAGGCAGAGAGAGAGGGTGAGAGAGAGAGAGTGTGTGTAGGAAAGGTCCTGTCCAAACCCCTGTGGACCTGTTGAGAAATTATAAAGGTGGATGTGTGCCTGTGCGCGCGTCCATGCGCTTGTGCCATGTGAGCAGATGAAAGAAAACAATGTCTTTTAATGATCTCTTTCTCTCCCTTTCTTCCGTTATATTTTCTGCTACACTCAAGCCTGTTTTCTGGATGGCTGTGTGGATATTGAAATCGACACCACTGCCTTGGAGCTCTTACCGGCGGCGGTTGTCTGGAACATTACGTTTTTACTAATTAATGCCCGTGTTCAGCGTACAGTGTGAGCATATGGCCTCTGATTGGTGTCTTATTGCCAGTTAAGCAGACATTATCTCAGTTAAATCGGGCCACTGCTTTCCGAATGTCCACTTTCGTTTGAATTAATTCATCTCAGTGTTTGGAGTGATCAGACTCACATTTTTTTCTTAAGGGAATAGAAATAAGCATTGATGGGAAAAATATTTAGATCTATTTAGATACTGATTCAATTAAAGTAACAATAGACAGCCAATGAAATTACAAAGGTAGTATTAGCAAATTGTATTTGAGTCAAACTGACTGAAGGGCCCCTTAAGATACAGCCTTAGAAGAACTTTTACTGTAAGGACAGGTGGAAGTAATAATCATTATCTGCATAGTCACTGGTAGGCCTACTGAAGTAAAAGTGGCAATACAACACTCAATTACCCTCAAGTTTAAATCAGCAAAATTTACTTTAAATTTAAAAGTAAAAAGTTTGATTTGTTGTATTAAATTATTGGATGTTATTTTGACTGTACTAACATGTCGGTGGTGTTTTATTATGGTTACTGGCTGAGGTGAAGCTGATTCTAGCCATTTGCCATAATATCTTATTATACTCATAACAGACTTAGTTTATACTGTCAAATAAACTTATTTATACAATGTATTGTATATCTCCCTCTGAAAGTAGTATTTAAAAAAAAGAAATAAAATACAGTATTTCTAACAGAAATATACTGGAGTAGAAGCACGGTAATTTTAACTTTTAAAAGTTTGGGGTCACTTAGGCATGTCCTTGATTTTAACATCAAATTGTTCAGAAACACATTGTAGACATTGTTAATGGTGTAAATGATGCATGTTTGCTAATGTAAGTGTATACATTTAAAAGGGTAATTGATCATTACTAAACGCTTTTGTAGTTAGGGTAGCACAGCTGAAAACATGCATGTTTTAATGGAAAACAAAGTAGGGTAACCGCCACAACAGGACACTAGCTCAAAATTTATCATATAGTACTAAATTCCACCACTGTGAGCTACAGTCCTCACTTACTGCGAGAATATTGTCATTACTGTCATTATCAGTTGCTATTGCACTGGGTTGAGTTAGTATTTTAATAATCATACAACTCAAATTAGGTGTAAATGGTTCATTTCCACATAATCCGTTCCATGTCTTCTGATCAGCAGTTAACGTTATGATATGCCATCATGTGTCATCATACCAGAATGTGTGTCTATATTCTTTTTATGTAAATCACTGCAGTTTGACCTTCTGACATAATTACCCTATTGACCAGAAATTCAGTGGTTCATTTCCCAGAGTTGTAGCCAGAGGTCAGCCAGTGAGGCAAGGTTAACTACTTGATAATATTTCTAAGGGGAGCCATAAACTGTGCATTAAATATCTGAGGCCGCCTTAAGGCTCTTGAGCTACTTCATAGACCGTGAACAGTACAAAGGCACTACAAATGTTGAGTTAGTTTTATTTTTTTGTAAAACATCAAGTGTTGTACAGTGACACATTTTCTTGTTTGAACACTTGAAACTTTAAACCTTCCATATCTTGAACTACAGTATTTCTGCTACTCCCTGAATGACTGAAGTAGCAGGATCAGTGACAGCAGTAAAACACTGGTAACTTGTCTTTTGTGTGTATGTTACAAGCAGCACCGGCTCATGATTACAAATGA
Source organism: Sandelia bainsii (assembly GCA_032362345.1). NCBI lineage: Eukaryota > Metazoa > Chordata > Actinopteri > Anabantiformes > Anabantidae > Sandelia > Sandelia bainsii. Next base: position 4,132,141 of record JAUMHL010000004.1, read on the forward strand.
AATAAGAGTAAGTAAACACTCCTTGGCAGCTGTATGGCATTTCACTCTGTGCTATATTGTCCCTAAAACCCTCACAGGAATGACAGAAGTGCTCCAGCATGGGAAATAATATTCTGGACCATGTTAGTGTGCGACCACAGAAATGGCAGCTTTTGTGACCAAACCACAAAACAAAAAAGTGGCTCTGAAACAGGTCAGTCCTTGTATAGATTATAAATTTCATTGCAAGCCAAACCAATAACAAGCTGAAATACGAATAACTGAACATTTTAATAAATTAAAATACCATTTTCCATGCATACAAGATCAAAGGATGTTTTAAGCCTTTAAAGATTTCTTTGCTCCACCCAATGAACAAAGTAGACAGGTCCAGGGTTGAATGGCTTCGTTGAGGTGGGTTTTTTAAGATTTCTTAATCCAGATTTGTTTTCCCCTTTTAACAGTGTATTTAAGCTTCAGTATGTAGTCACAATTTGATGCAGTAGTGGAGAGTATCATGGTCTTAATTATGACTTTTATACATTCTAATAAAGATGTTTTGTGCAACGCTTAAATACTGTATATACAAAAAAATACTGTACATCACAGAAAACATGCACTGCACATTTTAATGTTTTCATTAACGGCACTGAGAGGCATCTATATAGTGAACAATCCTGTTAATATGTTAACATAAATACAATTTACTTACAGATGCATTCTAACAGTGTTTCTATAAAGCTGTAGAGATTGCTGTACTCAATTCTGCCTTCAAGCTTTTGTTTTAGTTATCTGATGGTGGGATATAACGAGTATGAGAAAATTCTTTAATAAAAATGTGCAAAACAAGCAGTTTTCTTCTGCCACACAAGACATTTAAAAGTAACAAATAAAAATTCACCACTACCAAGCTGCAGCAGCATCTGCTCACAACAGCAATGACTGACAAGCACAAATAATTCACCTTATTGCGTTCTGTATATTGAATTTTGTGCGTTTCATGGAGTCTCACTCTTTCCTTACTGTGTATTGCCAGTGTGTTTTTTGTTTATCAGGGCTTTTACAGTCTCCTCTCAACTATACAGAGTCTCCACAGAAAAATATCATGTTCTTACTCTCTCAACTCAACCTTACAACAAATCTGGAGTTGAACCAGCAATCTCCAGCTGTACGTTTCATGCGCTTTGCTGTCCTGCAATACTTTTTTCAGCATGTGTGGGGCTAAAATAATGAGCTTCCTTTTTCAATTTACCAATTGTTCTTTGTTGATTGTGACTCATATTGTGCATATTTACCCCAAGGAAAGTGAGCATGTCATTCTTTGGTGGGGTATATAACTCCTACCTCTTTGTCCACTTCAAGACATATGTACAGTATTAATTGTTTCACATATCATGTAGAAGTCAAAGGAAAAAGTCACATCTTCAGTGCTAAATACATAGAACAAATACTGTATAATACCTACATTTTATGATTCCTTTTCTAGGCAGGCTCTGCTGCAGTTGAGACTGAGCTTTACTGTTGAGAAGCAAACGTAGAATAATCGATTCAAGATTAGATAAGGGCATAACTCCTTATGTCAAGGTACACATAGAGGCAGTAGTGCATGCTCAAGAGTGTGAACAACCGGTGCTAATTTCTTGACCAAAGGCAAAGGATGAACGCCTCCAGTGGAGTGCATGTAGTAGGGAGCTGGTCAGTAAAAATCAGGTCATTTTATCAGCTGTAAAAGCATGTGCACCTCCCACTAGGGTGTGATGACAAGTCACGTAATATAAAGAAGAGCTGACACCGGCTTCTCTGGAGAGGTAAATCATGTTCTTGTGTAGGAGGTGTAGAGCCACCTCCTATACATAAATGAATATGTGTCCCAAATATGGATATACACACCCAGATGTGCTGCCAGAGGTTATGTCTGTTGAGTTGTTACTGACAATGCTGGCTATAGATCCTGTTATAAACAAAACTATTGTGCAAAAATACAACTATTACAGCTAACTAAAGGTTTATTCAAGTAGTCATTTGGGTTTTTGTAGTGAGTATAGTGAAAATATAAGTCTTCCATTGTTAATATATAAATTAATGTTCAGCAAATTACACAACTGTCCATAGATTTTCCTAGTTACTTTATTTACTTTATGTGGATTAAAAAAAAAAAAACTTAAGTGATGTCCAGTGATGATCTCTTAATAATACTCTCTCATAACACTTACCGTTAACATGTGTAAGGGAAGATCGTTGTCTGGTTAAATACGGAGCAGCATCTTCATTCACTCAAACTATCTCCTGCATCACTTAATTCAATCAAATAAACATTGAGTCTGAACATCGTGATTATGCGATTGCTGTCACAGCAACCTTGGCAGAATTTAGTTATATACACTACCAGTCAAAAGTTTGGACACATAGAAATGACCATGTTTGTGAAAGAAAAGCAGATTTCATAACATC
>JAUMHL010000004.1:4140922-4160512 GCA_032362345.1 Sandelia bainsii
AATTGCTTGTGTCTTCTCCTTGTAAGTCGCTTTGGATAAAAGCGTCTGCCAAGTAAAGTAAAGTAAAGTAAAGTAAATTATCATTTATTAAGGCGCTTTGTGACCCTTATTGTAAAGTGTTAACACCTTTCCCTTAAGTAACACTTTAAAAATACCCAGAAGTGCATAATAAGCCTTACTTAACTGTAAATGACCCTTATTGTAAAGTGTTAAACATGTCCCCTTAATTAACACGTTGTAAATGCCTAAGAGTACAGAATAAGCATTACTTAAATATAATCAACATTTATCAGGGCTGTTTGTGACTTTCATTGCAAAGAAGAAAAAAAAAATCCATTTATTAACTCTAAAGTGCTGAATAAGATTAATCATACTGTTATTAACCATTTCTTAATGCTCTTTATAACCCTTGAAAACAGGCGTTCCTTGTGTAACACTTACAAAATACAGGAATGCAGCATTACTTAACCATAGATAACAATGTACTAATGCTCTCTGCTACCATTGTAAATTTGAAAGATGCAGATATGAAACATTAGTGAAACATTTCCAGGCGGTGCGGTGGTGTAGTGGTAGCACTGTCGCCTCACAGCAAGAAGGACCTGGGTTTGAATCCACATGCTTTTCTATGTGGAGTTTGCATGTTCTACTTTATGTCAGCCCTGTGATCGACTGTCTCATCCAATGACAGCTGGGATAGACTCCTGTGACCCTTTAGTAGACAAGAAGTTAGGATAATGGATAAACTATTTCCAAAAAGATAATTAGTTTGTCATGATAACTGTATGGTTTAACATGATTCATTCCAAATGAAGAATTTATGCAGCATCTTAAAGAAAATGCATATTTTGTTTTATAAGTGTAACAATTTTATATTTTTTTGAAAATAATAAACTGTTGTATGAAAATTACGGTTAAGGTTTTTGTCACTCATATGTTAATTGTCTTTCAAACTTCCCCATCTTCTTCTCCTTTCTCTTCATCAACAAACCAGAGCTATCCAAGTCTGACTCAGTGTGAGTCCTGTATGGAGATTGCACACTGATGTGCCCCACAATCATCTGTGTAGTGTCTTTGCGATAGACATCCTTTCCTGAGACCTAACAAACCAGGTGGGATATATAAATTACTATCAAGTTCATGTAAAATCTATGGATGCAAGGATTGACAGTCCAATAAATCAATTTTTTACATTCATTATACACTCAAATGGTGACAAACAACAAAACATGATGGCCATGAAGCTTTTTAAAGTTCAAACTAAGCAGTAAAATACAAGATACACATTAATAAATTAGTAATATTAATCCAAAAACATCATATGTAACAGTGAAACAATGGCAGAAACCGTTTTACTGCATAATGAGTACTTTTGATACTTTAACTATTATTTAACTGATAATGTATGATACAGCAGGTACATTTTTATGAATACTGAAACATGTTTTTATTGCACTGAAATGCGACTGTTTCTACTAGTTATTTAAGTTTAGCTACGTTAGGTTTAGCTAGCTAGCTAGCATGGCTAGGCTTAGATCTGAAATTTTAGATAGTTAGAAAACGTTAGGTAACCAAACTTACCCTGTTTCCTGTCAGATTTGTCTGTCCCTTCTGTATTTTTTCCTTCTGCGCCATCCAGTGCGTTCTAATGGGAGAATTAGGAGGTCTAGAGTCCATTTTGCCACTATAAGTTAGCGCTAGCGAGTGTTAGCTAATACTGTCTGCACAGCGTCTCATTTCGCTGGGAGCCAAAATGCATTGCGCGCTGCGTGCGCGCGACAACACTCAAAGCGGAAGTAGAGAAACGCTGAAGCACATGGAGACAGGACACATCTATGAAATCTTTGGCTGCTAATCCTTAAATTACAGTGTAAGTAAAAAGATTGTGTGTGTTATGTCTAGTAATATATTTCATTCCATAATGTTTAATATCTGCATCTTTCAAATTTACAATGGTAACAGAGTGCATTAGTACACTTATCTATGGTTCTGTAATGCATTGTCTGTCTTCCTGCATTTTGTAAGTGTTACACAAGGAACACCTGTTTTCAAGGGTTATAAGGAGCATTAAGAAATGAAAATGTTTTCTTGTTTGCAATGAAAGTCACAAACAGCCTTAATAAATGTTGATTATCTTTAAGTAATGCTTATTCTGTGCTCTTAGGCATTTACAAAGTGTTACTTAAGGGGACATGTTTTACACTTTACAATAAGGGTCACAAAGAGCCTTAATAAATGTTATTTACAGTTAAGTAAGGCTTATTATGCACTACTGGGCATTTTTAAAGTGTTACTTAAAGGAAAGGTTCTAACACTTTACAATAAGGGTCACAAAGAGCCTTAATCAATGATAATTACAGCTAAGTAAGGCTTATTATGCACTACTGACCATTTTTAAAGTGTTACTTAAGGGAGTTTTGTATTTAACTGACATGTTTAATGCCTACATGAAGCTGAGTGAACAAATGAACATCTACAAGTACATTTCAACAAGAGAAATTTGTGAACCGATACAGTTATTCAGTTTACAGATACAGTTACAGTTATTTATTTATTGCTCAACTATTAGTTAATAGTTATTACTACATTAAGTAAGGCTAATAAGGGTTGTTATAAACATTAATGTATAAATTAACGCCTTAGTTAACATAAATACGATTAGTAAATGATTAGTATGACGGCTATACTGTTGAGAAATATGGAACACAGGACAGAATGCATCACACAGAACAGATGTCGGGTTAAATCACATGGGCCCCCAGGTAATCCTACATCACTGCTAACACAATATTTGAGGGAAATATCTACAGAGTTTAGATACAATAAATCTCCACAGATCCACAGCTCACAGCTTGTTTGTTCACTCATATGTTGATTTTCTTGGTCATGTTTAGTCTGGCCTCTCTGGTGGTAATGAAAAGGCATGACTCTTTGTATGCATGTTTCTTATTAAAACAGAATATTATCAATTAAAAGTAAAGTAAATAAAAATAAGATGTTTTGTCTTTTTAGCCTAACTGCTATAATAACTATCTGAATAATTTTCTGTTCCCTGAATCATCCTATTTTATTCAGTTAATGTAATCAAAATAAATTTCTGCACATCACTGCACATGCTTCCAGCTGAGCACCTGTATGTTTAATTCATAGAGTCTTGCAGATCACTCAGAAGTCTTTTATTTTTTGACTACAGCTGGTTATACAAAGACAATGATGCCACATTTTCTCAGCAGACTGGAAACATGCAAAACAAAAGGCTTCCTCCACATATGAAAGCTTCATCAAAGTCAAAGTGACAATGCCACAAATTAGCAGTTGAATGATGCAGGTGACACATTGTTTCTGAATTCAATGTGCCATTTTGCCTTTAATAGAAAAAAATAAGGAGTAGATGGGTGGCAGAAGATGTTCACAGAAAAATTTAAAAGAAAAATCCACTGCTCATGAACAGAAAGAATAAAATAACTTGACAGATAAAAAAAAACAAAAACATAATTAACTCCCTCTCTCCATATCTGTCAATAACAGATCATCTTCAAACACTGACCAGAAAAATAAGACATTTATCAGTGCAATGAATAATTCACCATAACCACCGTTTCCTAGTATACTTTTAGCAGGTCCCACATTAGATAATATTTAAACAGACGAATATATCCATGGTTCTTTACCTCACATAGGATGCATGATCACAACAGGAGAGATTCTCATTTTCTCACTTTGTTGTATATATGTCATACTGCACTAACAATAAAGCATTATACATAATAAATTTGAGACTTCTGACAGACTTCTGCTAAAATTAGGAGTGTGTTAGATCAATTTTCAGGCACTCAGGCAGTAAGGCGCCAAGCCAGATATGTCAAAACCTTAGAAACATTTGTTTCTAAAACAAACAAATGTTTCCTAGTACAAAGAGAAACTTGGATGTTGACAACAATGGTATTTAAAAGTCAGAAACTGGTAACTAAAGTATCTCTAAAGCTAGTATGAAATCAGTGTACCTTAACTCACAACACTATTGGCCTTTTGGAGGTTGCAGACAGCCAGTAGGCTATACAAAAAGGTTCATTAGCCAGGAACTTCTTATTTTCAGGGTAAGACTGGTTTAGACTAGCGCCTCCAGAGTCCACCTTCATCCACAGAGGGCATCCAGAAGGAGTCAGGAGTGATGCAACAAATCCTCACAGGCTTCCTACCAAAAAATAGCACCCATGCTACTGCAAACGCTGGCAAAAAGAAACCTCAGCCTGCCTTTGTCAAACAACTGATGTTAATGACTGATACAATATAATTCATGAAAAAATAATTTGATAAAATAAACCATATTACTACAATATGTATATTACTTGATTAGTACTTATGTAATCACCATGAAATTATGCAAGTATTACTAATTTCCCCCCGCTGCCAAGATATTATCTTATTAATTTGTTATTATAAAATTTCATTTTATGTTACTTTTACTCTACAATTCAGACAAATATATAATTTTTATTATAAAAACATAAAGTATGATGTATTATTATAGTGTATCCATCTGCAGTGCATAAATTAGTTAAATGAGTTGCAGCTTGAACCTCTGTGCCATTTTGATTAATTATAAATTCTCTCTGCCATAATTTCACCTTACAGACTTTGCCAATCAAATGAGGACTATACTTACATTTGTGTTATCTACACCATCAAATTTAACATCATATAAAATACATAGTTTTCTTAGTGGAGTACTATTATAGTAGTAATTTTTAAAGCACACACTTGACCTTGAGTAAAGAACTTAAAGTTGAGTTTAGTGAGTTTTTTGGAAAATACTGAATTTGTTCACTCTCACCATCGCTGCTGAGTTGGAATGTAAAGTACTCAAATGATACCTGAAAGGGTTTGTTTCAACTGAACCTTCAATAATGATTTTGAACTTAAATAAATCCTTTGAAATATTTTCTCAGATTTCAAATGTATTGTATGGTATAATCGTGAAAAATAGGTAATATGAGCCCACTACTATAAGCACTAAACCAGGGCTATTCAAATAGCGGCCCAGAAACAACCTCCAAGTGGCCCAGCCACGTTACATTTCAACATCCAGATGTGTGAGTGTAGCGATATTAGTAAGCGTTTTTTATAGTTGGGATCAGACTTCAAAGCAGTGGGTTAGAGTCAGGGAAAGACTGTGAGCTCACACACACACACACACACACACACACACACACACACACACACACACATCATGTCATTCATTCACAAAAATACGTTTCAGTACAACGTAACAATTACGTTCTCTAGAAAAACGTAGTCGGGATTGCAGTTTAGTTATATACAAACGTAATTTTTAGGAGACAGGGTTGGCTGGCGAATCAAACTTTTCGCACATGAACTTGATAAAAAAAAATCAGCTCTCGTTGCTCCCTGAGTGACAGTGTTCTTCACCAGTGTCTTCAGATTACACTGACACCATGTGATCCAAAGGTTTGTGCTCTTGTTCTGAACCAAATATGTCACTTCTCCCACTAAAATCTTAGCAGTGTAACTGTTGCTCACATATCATCAGTGCACAGTCGGTAGTAGTAATAATTTATTAGAAATATTCATTTGTGTTGTGTTAGTTTTTTCTTTTTCTATGGGTTTACACACTTGTAGATTTTACAGCATTGACAGTTCTTTTTTATACTGTGCCTGTCAATCAAATGTGACCAAAATATCTATTTCTAAAGCCAAAGATATTGTTGGTGATACTGTTCACTATTGTGTTGTTTTGTATGGATTTAGAGACACTTATTTTGTTAAGTTTTTTTATTAAGTTGCTGCTTATCTGTCACTATAAATGTGCGGCCCAGCTAAATTTCTAGATTTGAAAGTCTGGCCCAACTTAATACGTAATTAAATAGCCCTGCACTAAACGGTAGGATGCACAAAACACATTCATAATTCACAAATTTGTAGGTTCAGCTACAAACAAAAACTTCATAGTGAATCAAATAGGTACAGTTCTGATCTTGTGATGACCCCAAAATGCATGTTGTTGCACACCCACATAAAAGTGCATTCCAGCTGCATTTTAGGATTAGGAACTATTCAGTCAATGTAAATGTTATTGTGGTTGATACATGTCTAGTAGGTATTAATATACTAAAGTACTAGTTACTGTTCATCTCTTCTAGACATCACAACGTCCTCCACTGCAAAACACATACTTAAGTACAGTGTCTTAATCAAAGTAATTGAAAAATTCTTTATACTATTGAAGTAAGCATAAACAAAGCAATTTTTGGTCAGATCTCTCTTATTAGGAAGTAATAAGAACGCATACGCAATAACCTTGAAAAAGTATAACATGACAATCAGCTAGAATGATGGATGAACTCGAATGTGGAAGAAGTTCACAGTATAAATGCATTCTTCACAAGCTGAAGTTATTTGCTCTAGTGTTCACTCGGTTATTCAGTCAGTAAGGGGAACTGAGGCTTAAATCAATCCATTAGATCCATCCATCATCTCGGTATCTCAGCAAGAGGCAAACACTGATGGATCTGCGCACATCGAGTGGCATTCTACCTTAAAAATGGGGCTTGCTCTTGTTTCTTCCATATGCTCCAGTGTGTACAGTGTCTATGTGAGAAAGAAAAAGCATAAAACTGTTTGTGCTTAACTGTAACTGAAGCGTGCACGTCCATCATTATCTATTCATTAACTTCATTAGTCCTGGCACGACAACGCATGATAATGGAAAAAACAAACCCACACACACAAAACTGATACACTGTACATATTGTGGTGAAGCGAGATCCCCAATCATTCATCGAGATGACGATATGAACACAGAGTCTGTCAGTTTTCCCTTGAAGTGAGTGGCTTTTGCCAGGTTTCATGAAAAAAGATGATGTGATGTGCGAGTGAGGTTAAACTACATCCGTTTCCAAGCTGAAATCACTTAGGCTGCATCAGATACATTAACATCTGAAAACATTTATGAGCTCACAAACACTGAATGTGTCGTTATGGAGAAAAAGTTCAGAAACTGAAGGTGTCTGGTAACAGATTTAATTACGTTATGCTCTGGTTGCAGCAACCTAAAATAGTACATTAAAATACTGCGAAACTCAAGTGAACACTTAAATTAAATGTGCTGTACTTTCTAAAAGCTTTACATCTCTTTTATTCAAACTCCAACCACAAATGAGATGAAATGCATTGTATAAATTATGATTGTGGTTTCACTTACATACTTGCATGCAAATCACTACCTGAACATAAGTCAGTCTTGAACTGTGGGACAAAACATGTCCCGCACATAAACTTTACTTTTCAATAAAGAGTTTTACTGAAAAGTGGAAATAATCTAAAGTAATCAGGGTATTTTATTCGGGCACCTGAGGTTTTTGTATTATATTTTTCAAATACTTGATTTTATCTTATTTAATAGTTGCACTGTGTCAAAAAAAACAACCAAAAACACCTCATCCGAAACCTAGTTTCATAATTCCAATTTGCCTAAAGTGTGAAAGAGTTATGTAAATTTCTATATTTGACAATAAACACACACACACTATATTAAAAATTATTATATATTATAAAATTGAAAAGTTTGAAAATATTTTAACTAACTTTTTTTTTTTTCCATCTGCAGTTGTGTCCTGAGTTTTTGTCAACACTGTCAAAAATTCCTAAAAATTTAAATCAGGAAACCATGTGATGAGCTTAAGTTTTTAGGAGCCATGTATAATTTCCTTTTCATTTAAAACAAAGCAACAGCCTGGTAACAGATTTTTCTGTATTTGAATTCTTACAATCTGAACTGTGCTGTGGTCACAACTTTAAAATGTTGACACCATATGTCATTCATACTAAGATTAGCTTGGTGTTAGGAATAGAACTGTTGGATTTTAGATATATGACAGAGGCAGGTGACAACAGATGGCAAAAAAAATTGTTCCCAATTAGAACACAAAAGAAATGTATGGCAGTTTGTTGTTATATCAACTCTGTCAGGTGTTAACTCAGTATTTCTGTCTGACGGTGGTGACACAGGTGAGGTGTTGATAAATACCGATAAAATATGCCTTCTTTATTTAGATCATTTTTTATTATTACAATAAAAAAAAAAGTGATGTAGTTTTAAAAAAATAAAATAAAACAACATCTGCCAATGTCCTATTGTGCTACGTTGATGTTTCTAGGCCAAGTTCTCAGTGAAAAGATATAATAAAATGCTATGTTGAGAAACTATGAGGTTTCCAGTACTCTATGAAAATGAAAACAGACTATTAATGCTTTTAACAGCATTTTCTTTTCTAAATAAATTACATATAAATGTTCTGCAAATGAACACTGGACAGTACAACATGAATCAAATAAGCTCAGCATTAATGAAACTACCTTTGTTTCTCATCACATGTCCAGCTGCAGGAGATAAAGTATGTGACCTTTTCACTGTTCAATGTTATGCAGAGTGGGTAGTTATTAAAGTAGCTGAATCCAAGACCAACAATAAAACAGCTGTTACCAGCAGGAGATCTACACTGAGCTGGGAGCCGGAGAACTCAAGCCCAAGCTTTGAAGGAAGGATAAGGATCAGTCAGCAATGAGACCACTGCCTATTGCCTCTGCATATCTAACTCTCCATCAGTCGTTGTTGGGCAGCAGCTGCAGAGTAAAAATTGACTCAGTGCTCACTCTCAATTGATATAATACTGGAAAGCCAGACGAGGCAAACTGAGGGTTTATGACACAAAACATTTGATTATTTTTACCTAATTTGGTCCAATTTGGGTTGTTTTTTTTATAATTATGGCAATGCCTACAAGATCTAAATTATAATAAAAAAGTTGTTTATTTAAACCCATTCAAAAATCCAGTAACATTTCCTCCCTTAACTGGCTTCAGAAAGCCAAACTGGTTGAGTCAGATCAAGCCTGTAAGCATTAGTCATCCAGGCATCCCATGACTAATGGCATTGTTTTGAAGAATGCAGCATGCCACCACAATGCTGCTCACGGTTATAGCATGAAGGAAGGTCCAGCCCTTTCTGTGACTGAGGAACATAATTTAATTGTGACGATGCCAATTTTACGCTCAACAAGTCCTCTCACCTCCTGTTGCAGGAAAGGTTACAGCCATGTGCTGTTCACAGTGCGGAATGGTTTACAAGCCGAGAATCGATACAAGTCACATGTAAACAAAACTGGCATTATGCCGTATGTGTAACCATGTTAACCTTGTAGACAACACAATACAAACAAATGCAAGAGGTGATTAAGTGCATGTACATGCAAATCAAACCAACAAAAATGATGAACATAACATATTTAACATAAGACTGTTAATAATTAATAGAAGCCATATCAACAACTGTCAGTGGGTTCGTGTGCACGTCATAGTAACAGCACTTATGACTATTGCATGTGAGATACCAGAAAGCAGGGTACTATAAGAGATCATAAGACTGTACATAAATGATTTTTTTTTTTTATAATGTCTGTAAGGGAGTTTAATATCATGTTCTGGTTACAGCAGGTTTGTGAATCATCTCCACAGTTCCCAAAAGCATTCCTGACTGTGAACTTTTTGTAGTCAACTTTTGACTATAATTGCTTGTGCAAAATGCAATACTGTTTGAGAGTAAACATGCATTTGCTACATCAGTATACGTGGTAAAAATGCTGAGATCATGATGAGAAGATCTACAGTAGCATTTCAAAACATTTGAGTTAAAAATAGTTCATTTCCCCATGGTTGCATAGTTGCAGTTGCAAGCTCCTCCTTGTTATGAATGCTATGCGAGACAAGTTCTCTTACTGGCAACATTGTTTTGCTTGATCATATATATATTTCACTTGGTCTTGTATGAAACATTACTGCTAATTAGCATGCTGAGGAAGAACGATTGCCAAAAATGTCCTTGCAATGTATTAGTAAACAGTGTCAGAGGAATGCTGTCCTACTTTGTTATTGATTTCTGTCTTTAAGGATTTACCAAACACCTATACACACACACACCAGGTTGAGCATGTTAATGTATTACTATTCATTATTATAGTACCATATTGGTATGCTTCACATATTTTACAACAGTTTGTGTTTTCTAATCGAACATTAAATCTTTCTATTCCATGACCAAATTGTCACTACATTCCGGCATCTCTAAAAGCTTTTTGATTGCTTTTGGAAGCTATTGGGCACCTTCAGGCTTATGAAGTTTTCCTTTGTGAAAGGCACAGTTATTCCAGTGTTCCTTTACTTTGTGGATCAGTTGCAAACTTTGGGGCATGGAAGAAATGTGCAATTTGCGGACAATGTTATATAATGTTGCCTGTCTATGGCGAGACCTAGAGGTTTTGAGGGCATTAATTCTAACCTCAAAACACTTCTTGGTGCACTCTCCGTACATTCTCCAATCACCCGTTTTCCTCCTTGCCATTACCTTCTGTTATCAGACAAACCTGGCAGGTTTCTTTGGGAAGTGATGAACGCAGAGCATAAAGGACTAAAGGATGCTCCAATGAAACATGTGTTGAAATGGTTTGGAGCTATACTTTGTGTCAGATCATGTCAATTGCAATTACTGTAAATTGCATCATTGTACCACTGTGCAACAGTTAAACTACCTCACTGACAGAGTACTTGTAACACCTAGGACTGTTATAGGAAAAGGCAGTAAAACACATTACGCATTACATTCAGTTCTGGTACGATTTCTGAAAAAAAAAATCTTTCCAATCCCATGAACACAAGTGCAAAAGTGTAAGAATAAATTAAACAGCGTGCTTATCTGCTCTAAAATAAACAGCAATCAGTCTTCTACCTTCTTGTCCAAATTGAAAAATTCAGATTTCAAAAACATACTGAAAAGTTTATGTTGCTTATCTTCCACTGTTATCACCTTAAACTACGTGCACAACATTTGGTCTTAATGGATAATTTGCTGTCAATTGATGGAAATGCCTCACGAGCGGGCACTTGATTAAGTCCAAATTCTGTGACGCCTATTGTTTATATTTTCCAGCACTAAAGAGAGATTAACAATAACACATTGGAACCAAATAAAGTAAGGACAGAGACTGAGTACACCCTTGTGCTAGATAAGTAAAATGTAAAAAGGTTAAAAATTCTACCACCTTAACAATTGTGTAATTTTTATGTTGAAAAGAAATGTATTTAATCTTAGTGTAATTGATAAACAGCTGAGACAATACATGAGTAAAAAAAGGTGTAAGAAATGTTAAAGGATGACACTATGAATACATGTTTGTATACTAAAAAGATAACTCCAATACCACATAGAATATTTTTTTCCCCCAACATGACAGTGATCCCCAAAAACACTGGAGAGAAAAAAAGTGACAACTATGACCTGTCCAAGTATTTCCCCCTGACTTGAATCCAACGCTGCTCAGATACGTTAAAGTAGAAGGTAGAGCAACAAAAGCCCTGCAGCAAAACAGCAGCTGAAAAGACTCATCTATAAAGAATGGCAGAGCATCTCTCCACAGATTTATGCAGGAATGGTCTCGTTCATGACCAGTAGGATCAAATTTATCATTAAAAGATGGACATAAATATTTAAAAAATAAAAGTGCTTATTGACTTTTGTTACAGTTGATCCTAGAATCTGGACCTTTCATTGAAGTTCGTTAGTTAAGCTTTATTTAGTTAGGATATGCAGATATTTTCCAGCCTCTGAGAGGACACATCTGCTTAATGAACTTGGTTCAGTACAATATTAGTATAAGCTGGTAAAGCTTATATGAAATCTCTCAAAGGTCTCTAATTTCACACTGTTTTGAAGGTCATGTCAGTAATAGTGTGCCAGAAATTATATTTTAATGTATAAAACCATAATTTATAAATATCCATAATTATGAGATGATCTAATCATACTTTAATTAGTTTAACATGTTTTTTCCAAATTCACTGGCTCAATTTTTGTAGACTTGAGCCCAGAAGTTAAATGCTATCAATTAAACAAGATTTGTAATTACTTGACATTTTAGTATTCTTGACCAGACATGTACCCACTTCTATTGAATCCTATACTGTATGTTTTCTAAAAAGAATTTTGAAGTTACTTTCTTATGCAAATACTGTTCCATAGCAATTTCCTTTCTGTAGCAATATTCAGTGCCATTTGCTCTCATCTTCTGGTTGCGCAACAACTTCATCAACTACGCTTTTATCAGTGCTTCAGCAGCACAGGTTTCCCTGCTGCTATGACCTCCCAGTTTACCTCTCCTTGTTCCACAGCACTGCATTAACCAATCCAGCTTGCCACCGCGCCTGAATTGGTTTAATTAAATCCAGGGGTCTTAACACCGTCATGAATTTCAAAGAGTGTGGGGATGCGTGCAGGCATATGCCAAAAACCTATCCCAGCTTGGTCCTGCCAACTAAACGTTTGATCATCATTAGTTGATATTCATGCAGCGCAAAGCAAAAGTCCTAAAACAGAATCTCATATTCTTTAATATACCTATGTTCATCAGCATGCATATTAATCATAGAATTTAAATCATGATAACTAATTTCTATTTCTCTCTAATGGACTGTACAACACATCTTTATCAGTTTTTTTTTATTTTTTAATTCCTTTCTCCTCTCAGGTGCTTAAGCTGACATGAGACTATGTTATTAATTCACTTAGTGTATAGAAGACAAGGCAATCAGTCAATGTGAGAGACACATTAAGATTAATTCAGGCTTTTTATATTGATGAATGCCAGCTGAATATTAGATACATTAATGAAATCGTTCATAAGCACTGAGAGAGCTACAATATAATAGATGACCAAAGCACAGGGGGTGCATACATTGTATACTGCTTTTCAGAACACCAAGGAGGAATATGCTGTATATTCATACTAAATTGAAACTAAGGCCACTGAATGCAGGGGTCCGAGCAGCTATGTGTTTCCAGTAGAATCATCTATATGCATTTCCTGGACCTTTAGGAAAGGCCATCCCTCCCTATTCTGCATTTTTGGGAGAGAGGGAGAGAGAGACAGAGAGAGACAGAGGAGCAGTGGATTACTGCAGAGATAATGCTTCGTGATGCCTAACACCAATTACATTTTTGCTGTCGTTTTACATAGTCTTATGACATCAGTGAGGGTAGAGAAGGTATGTTCTTTTGATTAGATCAATTACTGATGCAAAAAGCATCTACAGTATGTTGTTTATAAAAGCACTGTGCTGTGTGCTAGTGAAAGTCATGTCTGTCTGCCTGTAATGTCAGTGCAAAGCAGCTGGTGACATTTTGGAATTCCATCAAATCAGAACAAAAGCGCACGAGCACAGTTTGATACATTGGTTTCCCCACTGTGATGAACATTAATTGCCATTACAAATTGTTTGCTCCGCAGGATGCTAGTGTGCAGTTGGGAGGGTGGTGGTGCTTGGGGGAGGAGGGTCAACTGAAAAGCAACAAAGATAAGGTTGATCTGGAACCACCATGTGTCAAATGTGATAATAAGAAGCTTCCCCGCATGAGAATCCAGAATCTTTGATGTGTGCTCTAATTAACCTACCTCCAGTCTTTGATTAGTCATTTTCATTAATACCTCATATGTTCTTAGTCTTTATACAACACCTATTGACAGTCTGCGTTGTAGAAAGCAGGGCCGAGGCCACACACCGTTATTAGCCTGTACTGTTCCATTTTGCATAGAATGATTAATGGTTTTCTCTGTCTCAGCATATTTCACATAAACTGCAGCCTGGGAGAAGAGAAGCACTGGTTACTAGCTTCAAGGACAACATGCATTTAAAATTCAGCGCTTTACATTTGTGAAGAAATGCAATTATGATTATTAAGACAACTGATGTAGATGACCAAATGAAATCTATCAAACATCTTTGCCTTTAAATAGAAACCTGGTTAACAATTTTGACCACAGGCCAACAACATTTAAGGAAAAGGTGCAACACTAGATGCCGCCATGCTTCCTGTAATTTCAATATGGAAATATAAATGAGTCAGTGGTCAAAGCACTAAACCTCTGTGGTCTCTTAGCCACACTACAAAATGTCTGGGTTTGCTATATGGAGGTTGAATTTCTTCTGTCAATCAGCAAGTCCACTCTTAGATATATCAAGTTACTGAAAGCAGATTCATTGTCCCCAAATGATAAAGCTTGACAACTATTGGAGGATTTTCAGAGAATCTTAGTGGACATGTTCACAATATAGTTTTTGAATCAATTTGCTATCCATGTCAGCCTGGTATGTTTCCTTACCAATCATCCTCCTGACTACCAGGGAAAAAACAATATTGCCCTATCACTATTCCCCAAAGTCCCACCTCTACAAATTTGGGATGAAAGTCCTAAATGCCCTCTTTAGAGAACTAAAGGAGTTACTTCAGTAGTATGCAGGGGGTGGGAGATATTCAAGTTTATAAATGTCTTCTACAGAGAACAAATTTAAGCTACAGGTAGTCAGGAGGCTATATCAGAAGAAGGTAACTAGTAAAAACTTGGAATTTTTACAATAGTGCTGCTTTAAGTACTGAATGTTTCAGATATCCAAAATAATTCTACATTTGCACATTGAAATCATGAAATTATGAAAAATGTATTAACTTTAAGTACTGGTGATAATGCTACATGTATTATTGCCACAAAAATAAACTATTGCTACAGTCAGTGGCTAAAAGCAAATCAGTAATACGAAGTGACACAGGCAATAGGCCGTGAAATTCATAAGTAATTCTGTGGGAGAAGGAAGCAAACAAAATTTAACTCACAGCTCAGAATAAAGTTTAATCTGCAATCATTCTGATTAGACTGACCTATTATCAAAAAACAGCATAACACTAGTTACTTTCCTGAGTCAAAGCTTAGTGTGCGTCTCTGGGGATTTTGCTATTTACCAATCCTATCTGTAAAAAAGCCTTGTGGAGCCCAGCCCCAGTGGCCATGTTTATTAATAGTCATCTCACCTACTAGCCAGTGAACTCCATTCCACCAAATTTAAGATGGGATTTGCCAAGTGACTGCTGAAAGAGAATGCGGGATTATGGGACTGCATAGTGTTTTGCAGCAGTAGATGGAGTAGCGACAGAAAATCTGGAAAATTCTTGCACGCTCATTTTCATTTTCACACACATGCTATATAAACACACACACACACCTCCTGGATTAAAGATTCTGACGAACTATGAACAAAAACTATATTCAGTAGCATAAATGTGCCTGCTGCTTTCTCTAACATTACACATTTTATGCATTCATTTCTATATAATACACATACCATCATGTAGTATATTACAGTTTATGTTTAAGGGCTGCACTGCATGTGTCCACCCACTGGTGCGATACTGTATGTGATAAGTTCGTCTTGTTTTGATGTGCACACAGCATAATGTTGATGTTAGTCATTAATAAAAAATGGCACCATCTGCTCCCTGCCTGTGCCAGTGCTCTGTTCAGGATATCTGTCTACTCCACCACTGTTATGATGGACAGCTATTCAATAATCCACGTCAGAATAAGAGCATGCAGGCCAGCAACAGAAGGTGCTTTCTCCAACCATGAGCGATACAGTGACACATTATGTTCCCAGTGGATCTTAGCTGACCCATAAACGATCAATAGCATCATGGTAGCAATACTAACATTCAATTATGGTCTGCTAAGTTTGACTTAGATTTTAATTAATCAACACAGCAGTTAACTGTTTGTCATACTATACTAAACAGACGGCCTTTGCCGTGACAGTTGTTTAGAAAGGGATTTGGGGGAGTGATTCATTTGAAAAATTTCAGCTAGTTCAGCTATCAGCATATATCTTTCCATCAGCGTAGGCATTTCCACAGTAAATATCCTGAAATAGTCTAATAACTGGTGGCCGTAATCAAGATAAATGAGTTTCTCTCAGCCTCAAAATTCTGAACTCATAGACATAGACCAGAATAAAGAAATAACTCACAAAATACATACAGTGACATGAAAATCTGCATATTTTCCCTCACAGATGAAAGTGAGGGACTTGCAAAATGGACAACTTCTATGTATTTTGCTGACACATTTAGCTTTGTTTGCAAGAGCGGGGTTCTAGTTGGCATTTAAAAAAAATAAAGTAATCAAACTAATGGACAAAATTGCTGTACAAAACGTAATATTCACTCAAAATCTTTAAACCACAAATGCAATTGCACATTTCTGGCAGCTTAATTGACAAATCCAAAATTATTTAAAACTGGATTCAAACTCATACAAATATATTTAAAATAAAGGAAATTATGCAGGCCTGAGTTGAGGACATATGAGAAATATGGCCTAAAACACGGAAATATGGCACATTCAAGTGTTTAATACTCACAAATTATTTGTAGGCTGAAGGATGAAACTGGGTGTGTGGAAATATCTGCTGCTAGTGGCAAAACACCATGTGATGCGACTCCTGAGCAAGGGGCGTCTACACTCCCAATGAGCCCAAGATCAAGAAGTGCTTTCTGGCCCTTCTCCTGTAGCCCCCTACAGGAGAACATGACAACATGAGAACACATGACAGTTTTTCAATAACTTTTACCATCTAAAACAAGCTCATTCTAACATTAGCTGACAAAAGCAACACATATTGTGTTATGCTGCTGCCGGAATGTGCTAATATTGTTAGCACACTAATGGCAGTTAACACCTCACATTGACACTGACACAGGATAAAATTATATAAAGGTATTTACCTTCTACAGATCTTAATGTCTGTTAAGAGTAAGTTAACTTCACATTCACAATAGTAGACTGTGAGGCATAATTTATCTCCAGCAATCTCACAACCTTCAAACTGGTCTGCTGCATATCTAAACAATGGTGGAGACCTGGTTCACTTTTACACCTGCTAATTCAACCTTGCAACTGGATCAACAAAACAACCATTGCAAAATCATAAATGCCAAAATAAACAACTTGATACTGTTACGTAGTAGCACGTACAGTCATAAGTATTGTATTTTAATTAACTTAATTACAAATGGCCAGGATTTTAAGATTTTAGCTTATTAAATTCATAATCAAGTGTATTAAACATCTCTAAAGGAACTCATTTTGATATAACACTTTAAAAACATTTGTGACCGTATACCAATATTGTTTATTTCTATTGAAATTTAATCTATATATGTTTATTATACTTCTCTAACTGCAGATAATCTTATTCATAAGAACCTGTACATTATTTTTGTAAATGAGGAAGATCATGGAGAACGCTGGGCTGTATTGGTGCGATTCACCATGTAGCATTTGATAAGTAGCTGTATGTAGTACCATTTAGGAAATGTAAGGTAAAGAAATACTGAAAGAGTTTAGCATGTAGACAATATAGAGAAAATTGCATTTAACAGAAAACACTACTGATGCCATGATTTATCTGAACTTTGTTGCCTGTCAGTTAAAAAAGAATCTTCTGGAAACTTCACATTTCCCCAAATAAATCCACAAAATGTAATATTTCACCTCAAATCTGAATGGGTTAGGTTGAACAGTTCAGGAGTTATGTGCCATGAAATCACAAACCATTTCCCCATAGCTCCATGATTGTTCAAACTTCCAGCTACAGCAGCTTCCAGATTGAAATCGCACAGCAAATACTGGGCTTCCAAGACTCAGACCTACAGTCCAAGACATTAGTGACTATTATTTCAGATGATTTGCAGGTCTGTGACTTTTATGTTGAAACTAAATATGAATAATTACAGTGATATTTAAACAATGAAATATTACTATTTTATGGTTTCCAAATGCAATGGGATATGTGAAGGGAACACATTAGGATTACTGTTGCAAGCATCATTTATAAATCCCATCACAATAACTGTGTGCAATTAAAGACCACATTTTTTCGCACACATATTTAAATAACGGCTCCATCAGTTTTGAATATAGTTTAAACTTCAGTTAGTCTTACAGTTTAGAAAAAATTCTCTCATGACATCTGAGGGGAAGTTTATAAAGTCTGAGAAGATTATCCAGATGGTGTCAGGGTACTCTTAAACTGAGTTCTGTATTTTGACATGGGCAGTTACCATGGAAGAAGGCTTTAATAAATAATGGAAGCAGCTAACGTAAACACTGAGAAGCATTCATTTAAGTTCTCTATTTTCACACTACAGGAGGAGTAGGAGTTATTCAAGCCAGCTATGACTATTACTGCCTCGTGGATGAGGAGACAGTTTAAAAAATGCCAAAACAGAAACCCAAAAAGTGAATTTAATGTTCACATAATCCAAATCTCTGTGACAGGGTAAAGGAAAGGGAGACTATTTTTTGTCCTCTGTAGTCTGTATTCCTCCCTCCAGTCTTTATTTCAGGCTAATGGCACATGGAGGTTAAGGACCATTAGTCCGCTCCCTGGACTATAGCTGTGCCTATTATAGTGCTACAGCATAGCTTTCTTCAATGGGCCAACCCTACTTTATCACTGCTTACCAAAGACCTTTCCCAGAAGGTCAGGCTTTTCTAATGACTCGTGACTTGAGTCATGAGGAAGACGAGAGGTAAAGTGAATGGGGAAAATTGCCAGTACAGAGAGAGACAGAAGTAACACATCAAGAATGAAAAGCAAAGAAGGGAAGGAAAAAAAATGAAGGGGGCAAGGAAAAGGTTAGTGGTGGTAGAGAAGGATATCACAGCGACAATAATGGGTCTAATGTAGACACTGCTGGAAAGCCTGGGTTATGCACAGTAGAAATTGTTGTGAAGTTTACTGATAGATTTTAATTAATCAAACTTGAATTTAGAATCAGTTCTGTTACACAATCAAGACTGAACTATGTGCCTTTGTTCACATTGGACTAGTGATAATTTTGACATAGGATGAGTGTAACATGTTGCATTATATTGTGAAATTAACTTAAATGCAGACCAGGAGACAGAGAGGCCCGTGTGTGTAAAAACTCAGCTTACTGAAGATAAGGGCGATACAAGGTAAATGGTCAGAACTGGTAACACTGGGACGTACAGGTAGGTTTGATAGACGAGTTGATAAGTGAAAATACAGGGTTGAGGCCTACAAACTTAACTAGGTTGACAAACAATCATAGAAGTAAAGGCTTGAGGCCCATGTATTTCACAGAACTGGTGAGTAAACTATGACTCTCTTTAGTAATAATCCCTTCTTGTAAAGGTTTAACTACTACAGATGTGGGTAAAATCATGGTCAATAAGAAAAGCAGGTGGTCAGTAGCTAGGTAGTGAGAAAGGCAAGAAAACCAGGTGGGAGAAGAGAAAAAGATAAAATCTTTGATACCTACACAATTAGACTTACTGATCTGATGATGCAGGCAACTGTGAGTCCAGAGGGCAACAAACCAAAGGTGAAGATCAAGGGCAGCAGAACAAAGAGAATATTGATGAGTCAATGTAAATCTAAAGCTTGACAAACAATCTGGAAGTGCACATCTTCTTCTTCTTTCCGGTTATTGGCAGATTGCAAACCAACTTGAAGGTGTATACCTACACACCTATTGTGTTGGAGTGTGTAGAGTCATTACAGTAAGTAATATTACATTATATAAAATATATATATATATATAATTAAATAAACACATTAAAGTCTGCTGCCTAGTCCTATCTCCATAACATAACTAATTAACCCCCT
>JAUMHL010000004.1:4161235-4196493 GCA_032362345.1 Sandelia bainsii
GAGAAATGAACCATTTTGCGAACCAATTGGCTGGAAGGCTTCAAAGCTTCATGAAGCTTCATCTGGCCATCACTACTCCATCCCTGACCTGCCTCCCGTACTATTGATTTTAAAATGTGGAAGTGCACATGTGGTAATTGGGGATTTATGTAGTGTCCTTGATGAGCAAGAGCAGACCAGATGAGTGAGTGGGCGGAGTGGGGTGGGGCCAGGTAGAAATGGAGGGAAAATACAACAAAGGAAATGGGAGGGCTGAGTGAGTGACTGACAGAGAGGGAAACCAGTGAGAAAGCAGGCTGGAGACAGGTGTGTGTTTGTGTGTGAGGTAGGTACCTGAGATAGAGGCCAGACTAAGAACTGGACTGTGATAGGGAAGAAGCGAAAACAGGGGCAAGAAATAAACAAGGGGCAGGACTGTGAGCTAAATTTATGCCGTGGTAGGATTTCTTATTGAATTATTCTGCATCACTGCCTGGTGGAGGGGGACTTGGAAATCCGAGCAGCTGGGAATACCAGAATATAAGATGAATTTTCATTGTGTGCTCAGTGTCTAAAAATTTAACCTTGATTAAAATTAGTTGAACTATGATTCAAGTCTTCTGGCCGAACTCCTCTTTAATGAGCATCACTGATTAATTATCATGGAATATGAAAAGAAAATGTGCAGAAATGTTTGTACAATTTGTATTTTTCTAACTGACCTACTTAGAGGTGATTTCCCCAGGTATTCTACATTGCACTGAGAGGTGGAGAAAGGGCAGTTCTTGCAGTTTTGCGATGAAGTGAGGAGGAATTCACAATGAGAAAAATCAAAATTGCTGGAAAATGGTGACATACAGAAATTTGTTATCCTAGTTAGGCAACAGCACAATGGTAGTTTTCATGGTAAACATTGTTTTTTTAAGAAAAACACAAAATTTAACTGTAAACAGCTTTTTACCAGTCCCAGTTTCAGGAATATCCCCCTGCTGAGAAACATCAGAGGTTGTTCTTTTTCACTGACCAGTGGTTGAATATTTTTCAAAACATCCCATTGGGTGTCAAGGATACAACTGCGTCTTGACTTAATTTGATAGCCAGTAAAGTGATTCCACAGAATCAAATCCACCAATAAAAACAGCATGGTTTACATTTCATTGTCAGGACTAACAAACAATGTCTTTATAATTTTCTTTTTCATTTAATTTTTGAATAGCCGTGTGCTGGCATAGGTCTAAGAGACTGATGTTAGCCAAACAGTACTAACTTGCTTGTGAGGGCCTGACTCTTCCAGCAAGGACCTGGCTCAGCATCTCGCAGCTGCACCTGGATGCCAAGTTAATTCTTCCATAGTCCGAAGAAGCTTGATCAAGAATGGTCTTTGTGGAAGGAGATCAGCCACAAAACCACTCTTTTGTCTTTCTAGTTGTTCTAATGTAAAAACTGAGAAATGTAATTATGACCGTCATAGCTTTGGTGAAAAACAAACCTAACCTAATACCACACACTGTAAGGCCTGGTTTGAGCAGTCAAGCATTTGGTATTTGCATGGACAAGGGTGCAGTATAGTTCAAAGACAGTTTAAAGACACATTAGGTTAGAGAACTGCCATTCAAGAGCTTTTAAGTTCTTGGTTAGAGAATGGTGTCACCTGTCACAGGGCCCAGTAGATTTATGACAGCACAGCTGGGTACCCACAGCAGAGCATAATGATAGGTCATAACATAATTTAACCATTTATCAGCACTGGTGTAGGAATGATCACCCAACGTTTTGGCACATTTCACAGAGCATTGATAAATGATATTTTTATTGTATCAAACTGTATATGATCATAGTTTGATCAGATTAAACTTAGAATCAGTATTGTCAGACCTGTTGTGCCATTATACCTACATCATCAAGCAGAGGAAAAGCAAGATGTTCAAAATGTCCACAGAAGCCAAAATGAATATGAGTGGGCTCCAATAAAATATTGATTAATGATGCCCATGCAAGATTCAAACTTGGTTATTTTGGCTTGGAATCCTGTGTGTATAAAAAGTACTGTTAAGAAATATTGTGAAAATTCAGGAGAAAGCTGAGAGGCGAGTGAGATGCTGGGCACAGTGGAGAGCCAGCAGAGAGGAGCAACACAGAGGAGAAGATGTATGATGTCAAGGAGGAAGAGTTGCAGAAGGAGCAGCAGAGGTAAGAGAAGAGAAGGAAGCAAACAGATGTATTCGACCCAAACTCTACAAGTTTATCAAGGTTTGAAAGAAAGAGGGATTGTAACATGGAAATACACAGCTTTAGCATATTTAAAGCTTTGAAGGTAAGCTTTTTAAAAGTTTGAGAAAGTTTTAAAATGTATAAAGCAGGTTTACAAATATTGACTCTGTATGGTAAAGAGCTCAAATACCCAGTGGGACCTCCTCCTTTAAGTTGTATGGAGACATTTGAGTGGTAGTGGCTAATAGTGATCCAAATACATTTTTAAAAATTATCAAAATGTCTACTTGACACTTATTCCAGAATTGCCCAACGGAACATCAGGACAGACCAACAACACATAGGCATCTCCTTGCAGGAGCTGCAGAATGTGGCTGGGGAGAGGGACGTCTGGATTAACTCGCTGCATCCACAACACAGACCTAGATAAGGTCTGTGGGAAATGGATGAATGCCCATATGGATTGAAAATAGTGAATCTGCAACAAAAAAAATAAGTAATGCTGGCCAGCTTTAGCTTATCAGCCACAAGGCATTGGACCACAATGTCTCATAACCTCTGCATTTGGGCATCCAATGCACAAATGGTTGAACAAATGGAAGACAGATAAGCAAAGGAAATGTATATGGAAAAGATATGGTGTTACTGTAGGAATATTGCCTTTACAGGTACAGGACATAGTGACTTGATAATGTCAGCCAGTGATTGGAAAGTAATTGCTTTCTAATGAATTTCAGTTTTCCCTGAAATATCACCTGTTGGCTCTCTGTATGATAACATGTTGATGTAAAGACTTGCTCTCACTGAAATAATGGAAAAGCACCAGGCACATAATTTCTACCAGTCTGTGGTTTTGCAGTGATGCAGGTTCTGGCTCCACCTGCTTTTCCACAGATTTTATGCTCAGTTCTGGAGCATTATCATCAAAACAGTGGCGTAAATTCACCTGTGCTCAGACATAAAATTGTGCGACAGGTGGAGAAAGTTGAATAAGATGCCAGTCAGAAAAATGTATGCCAAAGTTGAGTGAAAGTTAAAGGAATAGTTTGACAGTTCTGGAAATAAACTTATTCACATTTTTGCCCAAAGTTAGATGTGACAAACCATGCTAAACTAATGTGACCTAGTAGAATCTTTGGCATGTGGTCAGGTGGAACTGGCAGTCGAACCACCACTCTTGTTCCAGTTCATGGATGAATGCTCTCCAGTCTTTATGCTAATCCAAGCTAGCTGCCTAGCATTTACACTACCAGTCAAAAGTTTGGAAACACAAAGAAATGACCATGTTTGTGAAAGAAAGCAGATTTCATAACATCAAATTGATCAGAATGAATGTGTAGACATTGTTCATATTGTAAATCAATTGATCTTTTATTCTAACTCTCTGCAAAGAAAGAATATACGTGCGTATTTCCCCATACTAACTATTCCTTTGAAACAGTTCATTTACACACATATATGTTTCATATTTCTAAGTTTTCCAAATTATTGTTCTAGTTCTCTTGAAAAGTTTTACATAATTAAAAAAAAATGTAAAAACAACCTATTACTTTTCAGTAGCCAAAAGATTCAAGATTCTTTATTTGTCACATGCTTAGTTAAACAAGTACAACACGCAGTGAAATGCACCCTGAACCGCTTCTTTTTTGTGTTATGAACTAAGTGCAAATTTAAGATTAAAACAGAAAGTTTAAAACCACAGATCTAAATAAAGTAAAAAACGACTTAATCAATGATCCTCAAATTTAAATTTTATATTCATCATGCCGGGTTGAAGCTAATGAGGTCTGCTAATCTTATCACCAAAATGTATGCACTGTATATGATGTAAATCTTTTATATGTGCATTGTGGTTACAGTACTTAGTCTACAGTAACCAGTGCCATTCTGTCATGGTCTTTTGCATCAAACTGTTTCTTTCATGTTAGCAACATAAAGATTTTGCTGTGTCATCTGTACTCTGCCATATCAAGCAGAAAGAAATTCACTTGCATGCAGTTAATTTAAGAAACTATGCACTTCTTTCTTCTTCTCTGTGCTTTTCATAAGCACAGAGAAGTCTGAAATTCTGATTTATTAACCTAAAATTCTCTAAAAAGCAGTTAATGTTGATAAATCCCAATATTCTACATTATGATTTTGGTATCACTCCTCTGTCTTGAGCCACATGAGTTCTGTATCTCACAGGAGCACAGCAGGACAGGGGTTATTTCCTTGGTCAGATTCTGGAATTGTTTATTTCTTTTTCTTGCCTCAGCCAGAAGGCAATGTAATGCACCCAATACTCCACATCAAGAAACTGATACAAAAACAATTCTCCAGAGTCCTATACATGTGATGTGCATCGGTGCCTTAAACTACAAAATAAAACCACCAGCTCATGAAAGCATCAAATTGAAATATACAACTCAATAGGGAAAGTTCGGGATAGCAATCACACAACATGCATGTTCACGTAACATCAAAGGAACTCATATTTGAAAAACTGATAACAGTGAACAGTGTTTTTCTCTCCAAGGTAACCAAGCAAAAAGACTTTTATAAAATATGACAGCACAACGAAAATATCTGAAGTTTAGGAGGAAACAGTATAGACTTATAACACACTCTCTGTCCTTGTGGAGTGATGTTTGCACCAACAAATATGCTGCTGAATGGATTTTTGTTGTGTGTGGACATGCGTGTACCAACACGCATTATTTGTGCAATGCTTTGGCAGAAAGCTGATTAAAGAGTGAATGAGGAAGTTGATTTCTGCCCCACAGTGGACCACAGTGTGCAGGATTAATCAGACTCGGCTCCTATCCATGCAGGTTAATTAGGGTTAAATGATAATTAGGACACCATTAAAAAGGCAAACAACCACAAAGGCGCGTTAATCCGCACAATGCTGTGCTGCCGTGGGAAGGTTTGTTTGTTGGTTGGGGGTACGTGTATGCAGGAAAGGTGTTTTTGTGCATTCAATATGTATGTTTTGTCAATAGTATTTGTGTGTATGTGTGTAAGATGTGACTATACATATAGATTTGCAGGGTAAATCTTACATCAGTACACATTCATCTGTTTTATGTTTATATGTGTTTTGTTTTCAGCATGTATTTCCTCCATTGTCAAGACGTGACCTGAAACCTGCAAGAATTTAGTTTGTTGTGACTTTGCAGAGATGAGGGTCTGCGGTACTAATACACTCCAAAATGATTAACAAGGCCTTCAACTCAAAGCCAGCTCTAAGCAAAACCCCAACTTATCAAAGGAAAACTTTCATCCATCCATTTTCTTAACCGCTTGTCCTCGTAAGGGTTGCAGGAGTGCTGCAGGCTTTCCCAGCTGTCATCGGGCAAGAGGCGGGTTGGACCCTGGACAGGTCGCCAGTCTATCACATTGCCGACATATAGGGACAAACAACCATGCACGCTCACATACACACATGTGGACGATTCAGAGTGACCAATTAACCTAACTACATGTCTTTGGACGGTGGGAGGAAACCAGAGTACCCAGAGAAAACCCATGCAGACATGGGGACAACATGCAAACTCCACACATAAAAGGCATCCGGCTGACACAGGAATTGAACCAAGGACCTTTTATTTGTGAGACAACAGTGCTGACCACTACACCACCATGCCACCCTCAAAAAACCCATCCATATGTAAAATGTTTTTAGAAAGATGTGATGAGCCACATCATTAACAGCTGCTATACTGGACTGTCCTGAAAAGTTCGTTATAGTGAAAATAGAATTATGACTAATATCCAGAATCCTTGCACCATACCTGATGGGATGTAAATGTATCTGGGTTGACCTGGAACATCCTCTTTGTCCCTTCTCAAATACAATAATTTGCTCCCATTTTGTGCTCGCAAATGTGACACCAGGATGTTGCAGTGACAAATTGGAATTGATTGGAGCCTTGGCTAAAATGTCTCAGGTTGCGACCCCTGAAGCTCAAAAGCATTTTTCCATATTAGTATTCTGCACCTCACAGCTCCTACCTGGCAGCCAAGGTTTTAGAGCCTGAATAGAATCAATCAGCATTACCACATCTTTTTAGTTTTCTTCAGTTAATCTCAAAATGTTAGTTACATGCATTATTATTATCATTATAATTATTATTATTATTATTAGTAGTAGTAGTAGTAGTAGTAGTAGTATGGAAATTGTATCAACTAAGTTGAAAAGCAATATTTTAATCCCCCAATAAAGTTGGAGCTTTCCATTCTGATTTGTGATGATTTAGCTCATTCGCAGAAAGTCTTTTTTTATTTGCAAAAAGCCTTTTTACTGCTGTTTAAATTTATTGTAGCTTTCATTCATTCATTCATTGCTGTTAATGATGGATCATGCAGCCTGTGGCCCTGACAGGGTTAGTAGTGGTGGTGGTGGTTTGTAATCCTCTTTAGGGTCTTCAAATCTCTAGGGCTGGAACTGAACTCCTTCCCTCTGCAGCACCCAGATGTATACAGTGTAAATTTATCAGCACAAAACACCCTTGGCATGCCTGAGTGAAAGCGGCAGCTTAGCACTGATAGTATGGCTGTAAAGTAGCAGTGGGCATTTTATTCCATCTTATTTTTTATTTTATTTCTTTCTTGGAAGGGTATATCTGGAGGCCTCCTGTGATCTGACTGCAGTCTGACTGAGTAATACCTGAGCTACGATAAGGGCTTGGATAAGCATAATGACATTTGGAGGTGTGAAGTTTTTGCTCCCTTTAAATGGAGATGGTGATTCTCTTCTTACACCTCCGTGCTTATTTAGAGTGCACACTATGGCCAGGAATTTCAATGGGGGTTCTTATTCACAGACAGGTTTTTCCTGTGTGTATCAGTGTGTGCATCAGCGTGTGCGTTCCTGTCTGTGTGACCTGCATTCCTTCCCTGTTTTACCACCCAAAAGGTGTAGCTCCCTCCTGATGAATGTCGAGCAGGCAGTGTGTCATTTCTTTCTGGAACTGAGGGGTCACTGTTTTTATCTGTTTGCCCAGCCCACTGTTTCAGAACTGACATGCACTCACATATGTATGTGACTATATAGATTTGTCAAGACGTAATGTAGGTGGTTATCATTGTTCAGTGATGCTACAGAGATGGAAGAAGAGCACTTAGTCAATACTTCAGTAAAAGTACAAGTACAGTACTTGGCTAAAGAGTATTTCACTACAAGTATTATATAAATTCTTTATTCATGCTGAAGTACATGCTCTTAAATTTACTTTAAAAGTACTAAAGTGCAAGTTCACTGAGAAATTTCTCAGGGGATCTACCTGGCAGACAGACTGATTTCAGTGATTAGTCAATCTACCATTTTGGTCAAGACTGAAACATCTCATCAACATTTTGCTGTTACATATGGTTCACATATCCAAGGTCTCCACAGGTTGAATGCTAATTATTCTGGCAATTTTTCTTCTAGTTACCATCAAGCCAGAATTTCAATTTGCCCAATATTTTTGTTCAAGACCAAACACCTGCAAAGTTATAAATGCAATAGAAATCAGACGTATTCTTAGCAAAGGCTATAATGTACTGCGCACCTCATATAAAACCGATCTAGGTTCAATTTCAGTGGAATTGCCGCAATCAGGGTATTCACTTGTGGAAGTGAAGTAAAATTGCAGTGCTTTTCTGTGGAGTTCAACTTGAGTGAAAATTGACATGCAAATTGTATCTAATCTCCATAGCACCATCTATTACTGTATGTGAGAATGCAAATTTCACTGAGATACATTCTGGTGTTACCACTACTTTTGACATAGGTTGTCTGATGATTTAGTGGAGCGTTAGATAATTAATTATAAGAAGATTTTGCTAAAAAAGGTCCTGTTCTATACTTTTAGTTGAGCAGTTTTAACCATGGCCCTTTCATTTGGACTTCTATTGAATATCATAGAAATGAATTGTCTCAGATGATAGTGGACAAATTATCCTGAGACTTACAATAGTAAAAGAAGCATCAGTATCAGTGGAGATAGCTGGTCATGACAGTACCAATAGCTGTGGCCAGAGGCATTATGTTTTCCGATTGTTTGTCCAATTCTCAGGACTATATCTCAGGATGACACAATATCCCTTGCTGGGATTATATAAAATTTTGTAAAAACAAGGCTTCAGTCATTCAGTCACAAAATAAAACTGAATTATGAGTGCTATAACTATTACCCCAGCAAACAACAGACACTTGGTCCAACCAGGCTCAGCAATAGACTACAACACAAGACTCAAAGAAACTAAACTTAAAAGTATCTGGTTCAGATTTTAGACTATTAGCTAAAAACGATGGATAACCTTACGTTTGTCACACCCCCATCAATGCAGTATCTCTGGAACTGGCACAAACATCCACTTCCACAATCCATACTCATGGATGAACTGATTACAATATGAGTCTGAACAGACTTGCATGTAAACTGCAACTTTACTGATTGGTGGAGTTATACTACCGTGAGATGGTAATTCTAGTTCTTATTGTGATTAAATGCCACCTGATTCCAAAAGTACTGACTGTTACTGAAACTCAAAAACACATATGAGCACACTGTTCCTTCATTATCATAAATGTGGACACTGCAGTTTATTTTCATCCCACAGCTGTTCTCCTGTCAAAAATTCTAAGAAGAGCATCAAATGTGTATTAATATGGATGAAAATAATCTTTAGCAAGTGTATAAACTCCAGGTTAAGGAACAGCCACAAAAACTACAGTGCTGTTTAGCAATTTGTGAAATCAAACTATACATTTGTATGTCTTGATTACATTTTCAGAAGGACCAGAAGGCTTGAGGCTGAGTGGCACAGGATATTTATGGGATTTGTTAACTATCATCAACTGACTTTCCTAATAGTTAGATCGTTAGCTATTACGCAGAGGCTTTTGGGACATAATGTGAACAGCACACCTGCAAAGGCACCACGAGTTTGATCTCAAGTTATTCTTTTTATTACATCTTTAAGGCTGCATTGTACTCCTCTAAAAAGTCATGTCGCAGCTTGTAATCCCTGGAGCAGCATGGAT
Organism: Sandelia bainsii; assembly: GCA_032362345.1. Classification (NCBI taxonomy): domain Eukaryota; kingdom Metazoa; phylum Chordata; class Actinopteri; order Anabantiformes; family Anabantidae; genus Sandelia; species Sandelia bainsii. The sequence goes on from JAUMHL010000004.1 coordinate 4,170,441, forward strand.
TTCATATGAGAAATTATTTGACATTGATAAAACATGTGAATCAAATGAAAGAGGAAAAGGAGGAGTGAGGCAGTAGCAGCAGTTTTTTAGCTGAAGTGCAAAGAAAAACACAATTACTTGGGAAGGAGGGCTGGAGAACAACTGAGTGATGTGCATGAGTGAGGATGTTTGGCCTCTCTGCATTGACTGTGGTTGAGGTCCTACTACACAGAACTGATTACCACAACAGAAAATATAGTAAGCACTCGATTCACACCAACAACTGCAAGTTGCTGGCATTTCACTCAGATATTGTAATTGTCAATTCCCCTTTAGAGGTACAATCTGGCTAAATGGTGCTCGAGCCATTATGCAATTTGACTGTATGTCAAGCTTGTAACATGAAAAGTGTGCATGTCCCTTGGCATTCTGTGGTCTGCACAGTAGGGATCACTAACTCACTTAAGTTTGGTTGGGTAGAAATTGCTCAAATGATGGAAATATATAATTGCTACAGTAGTTGAGGTGGGAGAGGCATTGCATATTAATCAGTAGAAGTGTGGATTTGAAGGTACATGTGTTAAAGGGAGAGAGGGAAGCAATAAACAATTAATAAAAGAAACTGTAGAGTAAATCCTCAACAACACAGCATGCAAACAATAAAAGAGTATATATTGTATACTGACGCCTCTCCACCACACAAAAACAAAAAAATAAACACACAGACATAATGAGAATTCATGAATTCACATCAAGGATAAATGGCTGGTTACTGCATCGCTACAACATTTTGTGTTGTTTAATGTATTCCTATAATACTACAAGACACTTCTGTACAGATGGCTTATTTCAGGATATTGGAAGACTCTGAAATGAAACACTTGTTAATATTAAAACTAAAACGTTTGTTTTATTTAAACATTCAATGCCTTGATGCATATCTGTGCATATTAGATCCAGCGTGGTTCACAACCATATAATTTAATGTATTAAAGATGCAATCTCTTTGTCTTGGTTAGACCTTTGGCCAGTTGTCATTCATCCCTGTCTATATTTTTTGTTATGTCTTGGCAAGTTAAATAGAGTCAGGTGAGATTCACACAAATTGTTAAATTCTGTTGCAGCTTAATATAATGCAAAATCCACCTCCAAATCTCTAAAACATATTACTGTGTCTAGCAGGGTGTTACAGTTTTCTCAGTGTAGTGCAGGGATTGTTCTAGCAACATTGTTTTCTGGAAATACTGTTGTCCAAATCCTTTCATGACTTTATTTTTTTGTTTCTGAGTAGATTGTCACTCACTTTTTGAGAGTAAAACATTCCAGCATTTTCATACTTTTCACTAAATTAGACCACAGGTCGAACTGGATGCATTTTCGGTCTGAAACGCTTTGCTTTGATTCACCTCATTCAGAGCATCCACTCAGAGTGCATTGAATGTCCTGAAGTGGTGATTGAATTAGACAAAGAACCCTCATGAGGAGCAAAAAAAAGACCGAATGCAGTCATATTCCCATTAGTGCTAGGCTGGATGGGAGAAGCGTGTGCTGGTCTGGTTCTTCAATAGCCTTCCTTATTCAGCATTAATTACTGTTCATTTCACACATTCTGTTCTTTCATTCTCCCCACTTTCCAATGCTACATACAATTTTCAGCCCTGTTCATCAGGTTAGTTTCCCCCAACCATTTTAAATTAAACACGGAATAAGGTATCAGTTAGTGGTCAGAGGATTGCTGGGATTTTTTTTAAAAATGAAATTACGTTCATAAGTGTGAGAGTAATTTGATGACTGCTGTGCTCATAAATCAAACATTGCAGAGATGGAGTGGTTTCAGTCAGTGATTGAAGAGGACTAAGGTGAGGAATACTGTACATTGTGTTCTATGAAGGCTTATATAAGAATAGAAAGAACTGTGTCTTTTTGATTCTGCCAGTGGCACCTAAAGCTTTTGTCTCTGAGAAACTGTCTGGGTGTGTTTTTATCACTGTCACATACCCTCTAGATTTCACTTCAGCTCCTTTCTTAACATTTGTGACTCATATTCCAAATGTTGCAGCCAAACGCTTTGTCTTGTTGGTGTAACCTTGGCAGAGTGCTGATATGCTTGAGGTTTATTTAGCTGAGAAGGATGAGGTGGAAACCAGTATAAACAGTGGGCGAATGCAAGAGTGATTTTGAAGCATCTAAGAGTCCAGAAATGTGCAGCTTCCACCAACAATTAACTTGTTTCATCAGGATTGCATTACCTAAAAGGAAACTCTACTATTTTATCACATCACAGTCCTTTTACAGATCTTGGGGTGTACTGCTGCATAATATGTGAAAGAAGCTAAAGCCTCATGCGGTTCAGAATGGAGCTGTGTTAAATCTGATACAGTGAGACTACATCGGCTGCTTTTAGCTTACACACCCAAATCCCCAGATGAACTGTTTGCAGTCAAGTTCCATTGTGTGTAATGCAGATGCCTAGTTGTGACATGGAAGAAAATTCGAGGAATAGCAAATATGGTATCTCTTTTCCTACTGCATTAATTTTTAATCCCATCCATCATTATGACTTCAGCAGTTTTAGGGGAATGCAATGAGGGGACCACCCTGTACCTTTAAGATTTAGATTTTTTATCATAAGAGGGCAATAGTGCTTGCTGAAATATTACTCTACAGCGCCACTTGTGGTCCTCCTCAAGTCTTAAATGGTATTTTATTTAGTAATGCATTAGCTTTGAAATGTTGACGACACTGTCTATTGTCTATACTGCACATGAAGAGATCCCTTCTGATGCAATTCTGGTGTAAGATAGGGAGGCCAAAAAGACACATGAACCTGGCTGAGAATGACACTGAACCAAACACAACACCTTTCTTCCTAAGCTTGAGTGATCACTCAGGCAAGCACATGCATGTCTGTGTTGGCTGATGTTAATATCATGTTCAGTGACTGAAAACCTTCCTGACAGTTTGCAAGCACCTGTCTCCTTATGGCCCATTTACTTGTTATGATAATTCAGGAACTGGCATCTATAACCCCACTACAACAACCAGAAGGAGCTAACCACCTTCAAAATAGATTTAGTGTGTGTTTGTATTTTTTTTTCTCTTAGATTTACCTTCATTATCATCGCCATGAGGATTTTCATCTCGGGAATGAAACATCTGCTGTTTGGGCTTTTTGTTCAACTGACAATTAACCACTCAAAGCTGTTTTGTACATTTTTCTTACTAATCCTCTTTCCCATCACTGCACATTTTTCATTCCTAGGAGTCTGCCTTCGCAATATTTCATTATATTTACTATGCATATGTGCGTTTGATCGTTTTTGAACTATTTGGCGCTGTTCCACAACTTAAACAGCTCTGATGTTTTGTGTGACATTTTTATGGTAAACAACAGAATGATTTGCAGCAGACTTTAATGACTGAGAGCTCCATAACAGTAAACTATGACTGGCATAAGCAAAGAAGGACAGACCCACAATTACATCATTAGTTTGTATGACTCAGGGAATAAGAAAAAAAAAACCTATACTCTGCAATGTGTCACATTTTATTGTGAGCAGCCAGATGCTACTAGTGTTTTCAAGGAGAGATATGTTACGAAACAGAAACTGTTTCTAAGTTTAAAAAGTAGTTTTGTATTTCTTGAAGATAGGTGTGTCAAACACACACCTATATCCCACATATCACACAAAGAGCATACAACGAATCTTGTTTTAAAGAAGAAAAGTGTTGCTTAAACTGTTGATAAGAAGATAATTACTTTTCTTTTTCAGTCAGCGCTTTGAGAGGAGTGTGACTTTTCTTAATGAACACAGCTTAGGTCTTACACAGCGGGGTAGCACTGGGCAGACACTCTTTGAAGAGGTATCTGCTTAAGAGCCTGCATCACAGTTTTGCCTACAGCAGCAGCAGAAACCTGGCCTGGCATATCCCATGAGGTAAAGTACTCTCGTGACAAGAGGATTGCTGCTTGGAATACTTTGAAGTGAATGTGAGAAAACTCAGAAGCCCATTTAAATGTGTGTCAGGTGGGCTTTAGATAATTTAGCACAGAACAATATTTCCACACATTAAACAAATTCTGTGAACTTCACTGGAAATACATGTAAGCTAAGATATGACAAAGTGATCTGAATTAATGATCTGACTGCATTAAAAAAAATGTGTGATCTCTTGAATTACCTACAAGTAACAGATAAAGCTGGCAGTGAATGTAACAGTTCAGTTATGAGGTACCGGGAATGTGGTGCCAAATACACACAGACACACACACAGACAACAGGGAACTCAACAGGCTTTTTAAAGACATTTTAACCTTAAGAAGGTTAAGCAAATGAGTCTATCCTTCTTCTGTTATTATCATAATGCTATTTTTACATAAATTACATTGTTCATCCTTATCAATGCTTGTTAATTTTACATGACTTAGATTCCTCTTTATTGCAGATTCTAACTGATCTCTGTATCACAGTCAGATAAATGTCTTGCTGTCAAGCTGTCAAAGTCAAAACGTCAATTTCATCTGTTAAGCATTACTGTTTTATGATATGATGTCTTACATGATTCCTGTAGACTAACCGAATAAATAAAGTTTATAAATCATCATCATTTTGCTAAACTCCAAGAATTAACTTTAATGTGAGTTATTGTGTTTTGAGAAACATCTTATGACGACGGGGAGAGACAGAGCAACAGAGGTTGAATATTGTTAAGAGGTCAGTAAGTCCGGTCACAATGACAGTAAAAATAGTGGACAACATATTTAAGAAAAACTATCCATAGACGCTAAGTAATGTTATCTAACTGGGAGTGGAGTGACAGCTGAGAGAGAAGCTAAGCCACCAATTATTTATGGAAAACACTGTGACCATGCATTTTTAAAACCCCATGGTCCACCTACATAGATGTTTTCCCTATTTTTTTCTACTGATTACACTGCAATCCTCTCAGGAGTGTGTGGGTGTGTACAGATTGAGCTTGATTAGAATTTCTGTCACTTACTTATCAGTTTTATGGCACCTGTTAAGGTGGGACAAATTATACCTTTATCATGCTTCATGTAATTCCCTACATAGCTTCCCCATTTAAACTGTGCAGTAATTTAATCAACCAGATTACTGTCAACTATAACACCTGTATAGTGGCTCAGGATCTTAATAAACTGTTTAGTTTCAGCATCTTGGAATGTATGAAGACACAGTTATGTTTTAATCACATTAAAAAATGTCTTGTGTTAAAGGACTTCTGATTCTTATTTCTGAAAAACAACACTTTTAATCTGCACATTAGATTAACACAGAATTTTATATTTGTATTGCAATGTACACTAATGGATCATATTAAATCTTATAGACCTAAAACCATATTTGGAGACATTACTGTTTTCAACTTGTTTTAAAAATGTGTTGGATAAAAAGTGGCTCATCTCACTGCACTCTGGTCTGCACCCTCCCTTCTGACAACGTGCCAGAGCTGAAAGCCAAAACTGATGGGTCTTATAATGTAATTTCTCGCAAGGTAAAAGCTTATAATGTATCCTCATACTCACTGAGGTAAGTTTAACACAATAGAGTTTTTCATTTGCACTCTTCTGTGTTTCAGCTGAGGAATAGCCTCTGAAACTGCATGTGATGGAGCCACATTAAATAATCTTTAATGTACAACCACTGGCTTTGGGTCACTGTATTTCAGAGGTGGTCGACAATAATATTATAAAAGGTCTCCACTGTAGATTGGTATTGTTTGTGGTTCGTTTTGCTATTTATTCTGTTTATATGTTTTTAAAAGTGTTAATAATTGTTTTAAATGTAATGTTTAGCTTTTTTATTTTTATATATATTTTTAATACATTGCATTTACTAGGTCTACTGATTTAATTTAACATCACTTTCAGCATCAACTGTGTGTGCAGCTAAACTAAATATCACTTTTTTTTTTACATAAGCCCTTACCCTCTCAGATTGCCGGATCTTTTATCATCAATAAACATATAATAACATTCTTTAAAAATAAAAAATATCCTTGACAAAGAAACACATTGATGTGAACTCATCACAAAGCTGAATGACACAAAACTAAATTTCTAATTTTGACAAAAATGTTGCCCGGCACAAAGCATAAGGTACAAGGACACCATTAAAAATTCACACAAATGAAACATTTATCTGGAAAAATGGTGCAGAATGTGTGCTGCGATAAGGTTCAGCACATTTTTGTTTCTCTGTTGGTGTTTTCTATCATCTGCCCCGAGTATAATCCAGTGACAGTGATGACTGACAGTGATGGACTGACAGATTAAAGACTAGCTGTCAGAGCATCTATCCAAAGTTTTGCTTTTTTTGCCTGAGTTGATTCCACAGGTTAGAGCGAATCAAACCTCTAATTGACTTCAGTTAGTGCAGGGACATGTTCAGACCATGTTTCATCATAAGAAGGCAGACAGCACTCTGACATACAGAGAATTACAGTGCAGTAAAATATTCAGATGGGGTTCAGAAACAGGTCATTCTCAGGTCCCATGTAGTTGACTAACAGTTGGACATCTGTGACTAGACGTTCAAAGAGAACCATGCATTTAATTTACCTACAAAACTCTCCATATGCAAAAGCACTGGAACAATGTAGCATCCAATTCAAAGAGGAGCAGTGTGTGGTGGGTACAAAGAAATGTCTACAGCTGTGCAGTTACAAAAAAAGTATGCACTATGTTTGGGCAGGGTTTACACCCACAGAGTGATATTTGAATTTTATTATGACCAACATTAACATGCTACCATTAGGAAATCTTTAACTGCCATAGTATTTATGACCCAAGCAAATAAGAACATTAGGCGTAGCATTTTTAAAGCAAGGAAGTCCTTGGTAAAAGGATAGATGGGTCTTAAAACACTGGACTTTCCCAGTGGAGAATAACATTGAATTCTAGTGTGAGGTGTGTGTTTTTTATCCATGACAGTTCCATAACATTAAACCTTTCAAAAATATTTTACTCCTGCATTTTTAAATTCTGTCTTGTCTAGCATTAAGTGATAAAAGCCATAGCATTGATGCAAACTGTCACACTGACTCGATGAAAGAAATGTATTCAAATGCACTTTTATCATCCTGTGAGTGTTTGCTGAATGAATGCTTCGACATTTTGGGAAATAAGGTATCCCATTTCTTCCAAAAAGTTAGATGAGAAGATCGATAATACTGTGCAATAAACATGAAGTTACAACTATTGCCTAGTTTAGCATAAACTAAAAATGTGACAAGTAAAAGATAATACAAAGACTGTAGCCAGCAATGAGGTAAAAATATCCCCCGGTCATGAATATCGGTTTCTGAGGCATGACTATAATCATAAAATTATCTGTCACATTTAATAGGGTAAAACATTTGTACACTGTTTTCTGTATTGTTAATGTTTTTGTAATTGTTTAGTTTAAGCTGTAATATAATAATTATTGAACTGCTAATTTTGAGAGATATTTTGAATTTGACAGTAAAAAATGAAAACGTCAGCTACTGTATATCTCAGGGAAATATTGTGTATAATATTACTGTCGCTTAAACTCTCTATACTGCATATATCCCCGTGGATGTGTGTGTGTTTAAAGCATGTCCAAGCAACTTCACTTTTTGATTGATTATTTCTCACCATTTTTCAAGGGAGTAATAAAAACAGGTGGAAACAGCTAGCCTGGCTTGTTCTAAAGGAAACAAAAACTGCCTACCAGCACCTCTAAAGCTCAAAAGATTTTTTTTATTTTTTACCTTTGGACAGTGCAAGGGTTTTTCTCCCTGTTTCCAGTATCTGTTCAGAGATATGAGAGTGGTATTGATCCAATTTCACTCTCAGCAAGAAAGTAAATAAGGGTGTTTCCTTTCACATTTCTCCTATAGACAAGTTTCTGAAATATGTGAAGTTATTTTGATATAATTCACAACAAGGTTCAACAGGTACAATGTTTATGTACTTTATATGCTGTTTGTTTCTCTGATGGCAGCCTGTGAAATATGTGAATATTTTGTTTTTGAGACAATTTCCAGTCAAACAGGAGAATACTGTGAAGTATAGCATAGCAACCTATTAGACAACAAAATCACATTCTCCTACAGAGAAAATAATAATGCCTAGCCTCAGGGCAGACTGGAGCAAACTCTGTAGGTAATTTGAGATGGCTGCCAAGCAGCAAAACAATATGGCGGGACACAGCTAAGCACCAGAATGACATTGAGCCTTGAAACACCCAACATTATTATATACAGCTTCTAGACAGCTTAAAATGCTAAGTAATGAGCATTGTCTGCCACAAGGCGAAGCTTTTGTACAAGTGGCAGTCAGTGGTTCCTGATCCGTTTAGGGAGCAAAGTGGCTTAATGTGTCATTTTGCAGCCTGGAAATGTTGTGACCATTGTATGGTATTCTTTAAGCTGTGCAGAAGCTGGCTGGTGATACACAGGTTAAATTAGATTTTTGTATGACTGTAAGAGTAACTTTCGGGCAAGCAAGGAACAGTCAGGGAATTTGAATGTTTGATTTGGAGTTGACTTATTGTGTTGTGCATTTTCATCAGTCAATCAAAAGTACAAAGAAAACATTTCCAGTATTTTCCCTGACCAACTAAAATGTATTTTGTAAATATAAGCAAATGTAGTGTTTGGTAATTGCAACACACAAATGTTGGGACAGAGGCAAAAAAAGAAAACAGTCCAGTTTTATAAAATGTTCAATTGTGACCCTTGAGGCCTCAGGTGGCATTGCACGAAAAACTGCCATGCTGCCGTGATGCGTATAGCCACATGGGCTCAGGAGTACTTTGGAACACAGATGTTATTTAACACGTCTGCTGCTGAATCCAGAAATGCAACCTGAAGCTCTGTTAAGCAAGGAGGAAGTCATACATCAAGTCTGTGCAGACACACCACCAAGTTCTCTGGTCCTGAAGTCATTTCAGATGGACCAAAAGACCAAAAGAAACATTTGGTCACATGACTCCACTCCAAAATTCACTCCAAATTACATCTGTGACTTGAATATTAATAAATTAATACATTAATACAGATATCAGATTATATAAAACCACGTGCTTTATTAATTACATAAAAATGCTTATTATTATTATAATTATTTAATGATGATACTTATGTATATCTATTTGTTTTACAAGAAAAATAAACTGTAAAAGATGAAAATTTAATCACCCATTTAAAGCGAGTAACTCTGTAGACTCATGAAATTAAATTTAAATTAAGCATTTTTTTTCTAACACATATACTGAAAAACACACCAATCAGGGCGCATGGCCTTCTTAATGGTGGGGTAGGCAAGTCTTTAAATTGTTTTTTATTTACAACATACTTCCAATATTTAGTTCTGACACTGCAGAAAAAATAGTTACAAAAAATCTATCATTGCATCTTATCATTTTACCTTGATTTTTGCTTTGCTTCTTGTTGCCAATCTTCTTCCACAGTGTGAGCTAATTCTTGAGACCAATTCATTATTGTTAAAATGATTTATAGACAGACATTGTTATTGTCATAACAGTTATTTACTAGAATCATACATGTCAATATAGTGATAATGCATGCAAAGTGCAACTTGACTTTGCAAAAGGTATTCAACTAAAGAGTGATTACTACAGGGATATTGTCAACCATAGATATCTAATTATTTATTGCAGTTTGGCAAAAAGAAACATAAACCCTAAAGATGTCATGAGGATTAGCAACATGTTTAAGGTGATGTATCTCCAGGGGCTCCCCAAGAAATGATCATGTTCTCTGATCACAGATGTGATGACATTCTCCCATTCATTCTAAAACAGAAACACTAACAGAAAAAGGTGGAACAGTTTTTAGGCATAGATATAGATTAATCCCTTTAGCTTAGTTGTTGATGGTGACCAGACTCCAAACAGACATTATACATACGTTTTTTGATCCCGTTCTTGGAGTTCCCCTTTTTCTAAATAGTAACTGACTGATACCAGCACAGTATATCACATAAAATATCAGCTGTATTAAGAAAGTTGTACTGATGATTTAGAAGTTGGACCTAAGGGTACCCTGGTTTGGAGTCTATAAAGCAAAGTTGCAGTATTACAGTATGTTTACAGTGTTATTTGAATGTTTTCTTCACTGCACTGACCATAATGAATCATCTCCCATATGATTCAAACATGCTGAACATGCTTTATATTTGTATACATGCGCAAGCCTATTTTCTGATTGCATTGCAATCAGCATGAGGAAGAAGTGAAAATGACTGTATGCTACATTTATAATATGCAGCAATAAGGAAAGTAATAGGAATTAGCTAAAATTAAATAAGTAATATTATTTAGAGTATTAAGGACCATGCTAATGCACTGGTGAGTGATATGTCTCCACCGAGCAAGCATAAACGGCACTATGTTGGTTTTATTTGTCCATGCAGAAAGCAAAGGGAGATTTTCCTGTTCTGTATATGCATGAGGTACATCTCAGCATGTGTGTTTCTGCAGATAAAATTTGTTGTAAAAATTTAAACTTTCACATTTTTCCACCTTCCATTTTATTGCTTTTCATTACTGTCTTGTGAATACCATTCATCACCAAAACGTCAACTTTTTATGTTCTAAGACGAAAACTTTCAACCTAATAAACAACAGAATTTTATCAACCCATGACGGAGCACTTAATCTTTCAGTTTATTAAAGAAAACCATGTTTTTCACAAAACAATGACTGCATTAAGGATCTTTTTAGTTTGTTTATTTCCTGTCTATTTAAACATTTAACATTCAACATTTAATATTGAACCTTCTTCCATAATAAAAATAAGAATGATGACAGCAGCAAAATAAAAGTTCCTCAGATCAGTTTAGATGAATAAATGCCTTGTGAAAACACATCATACCTGTACAGAACCTGTGTCCATAGCTACATACATTACATATTGCTGGGCCTCTTACATGACATAATACAACACATAACAACTGTCCTCACAAGAGCAGAACTCATGTGCACTCTAATTACTGCTTATATTTGATAATAATTTACCCTTGTTGGCGGCCTTTTCATATTTTTTTAAATTCCATTAAACTATGACTGCAACACATATAGACATGGCTGATTGGTGATATTATCAGATACCTGTATATTTGAAATCCGGAGTGCCATGATATGACAGTAGGAATGCTGATGTGCTTGATTCAGGGATGTGAGCTTGACATTGATGTTATGCTAATGCAGTGCCACTCTCCTGCCTGTGTCCACACACACTGAACGGCTTCTAGCATTAGCCGTGAATTTTCATATGATCCACAGATAATGGCAACTCATTTTATTCAGAGGAAGCGGTGGAGGACACCAGGCATAATAATGGCTATGTAAATAATAAGCTTATACCTATTCATCTCTGTCTCTTACCTTTGTCTCTTCTAACTCATCCACAAAAACATGCAGCAGTCTCCCTGAAACACATTACACGTTGTTTTACAAAGGACAATATATGACCTTTGATTTTGTACACAGAACCCAACAGAATGCATTATGAACCCAGCTCACGAATATAAAATATAAATCATGTGTGGTTAATTTTTAAAGTGCAAAGACTAGATTAACCCTGCCCTCACTGCGGTTGGTAGTGGTAGGTCAATATCACACAGACAAACAATTGTAATCAGTGTGACAGAGGCCTCACTAGGGTAACCAGAGTGAGCATCACTGTAAGTTTTATTTTTAAAATCTATTTATCTTTCATGCATGAGGCTTCAGCCAAACAAACCCAGCACTTGAGCAGAAGTGACAGCCTGCTGGTCGGAACATGCTGTGCCTCATGTCCTGATGGAAGACTGTGTGTGTGCTTATGTGTAAGCCTTTGTCCAGCTGCAATTCGATTCCATTAAAATAAACACTTACATTTTTTTTTATATAGGAATGTAACTATTGTCAGTGGTTCAGTCTCCAACTACTCCTGCCAATATGGCAAAGTGTCCTGTGAAACTTCAGTGGGTCAGGCCAGAGCCTAGTGTGTGAATGGGTGAATCTACCAATAAGGCAGAAAAGCAATATACAGTATAAGTGCAGACAATGTACTCAGCAAGGTGTTTCTGCAAATATATAAATAGAATAAAGTGGCTGCATATGGGAACATAGGATGATCAATGAATATTTGAAATATGTTAATTAGAGTTGTCACAGGGGAGTTTTCTGCACTGTGCCAAAACAGCAAGTCTGTCTGATGTTAACTAACCTCTGAGATAAACCATCATGGTTTTCTCCTCTGGCCTTTCCCCTTGCACTAATACGCTGAACGAAGCAGGTGATGTGAAGATAACATTTGCATTAGCTTCCTTGAAGAGGTTTACAAAAATGCAACTATACACAAAGATAAACTTTGTGTGGTTGAATGTTACAGCAAGGTGAAAACATCTTTGAGTAAACAACTCTTTGTGCTTTCTTCCTGCTTTATTCATAGATTAACACTGACAAGGTACTTTAAAAGCTGTAGGTTCAACACTTTTATTCTGTTAAGTAAAATTAAAAACAAATTAGTAGCAAGGTCAGGCCTAATCTTCATTATCAGTCCTGATTTCACCCATAGTATTGGTCCTCCACTTGTGTGTATAGCTTACCTTGCTGACTCCAAATTTCCAACAAGTACATGTGTAAGGTCAGTGGAATTCCTTTTTATGGTCTTAAAACCACAAGGCCAACACATTAAGAAACAATGCAAAACCCGCATTAGCCTGTAATTTGCAAATAATCAAACTGCCAAAAGCCAGACAACACAGAAAACCTGGATTTGTGCTCAGGGGAACTGCTCACTTTGCCCAGTTAAACCAGGCTTGATGGCATGACTGATCCCTTCATTCGTCAGTAACTGATGCGCTATTGCCCATCTGCTTCATAAAAACTAGCTAGAAGACAAAGTACAAAGTAGAAGTAGAGTATCTGTAGGGAAATTCTTCAGAAAATAGTTTTCTACAGAAAGAAGAAAAAAATGTGGTATGGACTTCAAAGTTTGTTGGGGAAAATACAGTTAGAAAAGTATTTTAATTTGCATTGACTGATGGTCAGATTTATACCTTTTTAATTGCTCTTGCTTGGTTGCATTATGCAAGTGAAAATGAGAAGTTGTTCACCAGCCAATTTTCAAAAACCCCAAAGCTGGAGTTTCCAACAGTCCATGAACACACTACAACATAAAAATCAGCATAATCAAATAATCCAGCAGGAGAACTTTTATATTAAATGTAGTAAACATTTAAGTAAAATGTCAGCTTCTTATTTTTTGGAGAAAAAGAAAGTGTTTCTCTAAATATTACTATTGGTGCATGTATCAGGGGACAGAGAATTGTTGACAACAATGTAGAATGTGTGGGGAAAATGTGTTCACAGTTTTGTAAAGGTAACTGTGGCTGAAATGATGAGGAGAGAAATAAATATAAGATGAGAGACATAACTTCACAGATTTAGGTGTTTTGTCAGTGTTTTTTAAAGTTTTTGAATCTGGTTTTCTTCAAAGGTTCATTCATAGGCATCAATAACTGTTGATTAGTGGTGGACTTTTTTATTTATATTTACATTTGAGCCCTTATTTCCTCATTACTAATTTTTAAATTTTAACCTCAGCCTACATTGTAAACATAAGGGATGTGAGTCAATCATTGATCATGTTTCCAACATTTAATAATAACAGTTGAGATACAGAATCAGAGAGATGATGATTTACGGATACATGTGTTAAATGAGTATTGTGGGCACAAGTCATGCGGAACAGTCATGTGAGATAACAGCTCCTCTGGTGTTGGAGTGTCTTGCCTATGCAACACAATCAATAAAACAGCATTTCCTTGTTGCCATTCTTGAGCAAACACATTGACATGGAAACTGATGTTTAAAGGCATTTCTGCGTCTCATTCATGGCCAATTGTGATGGGGCTCGTGTGTGCTCCCAGTTCCATAATGGCTGAGACCTAAAGTTACGCTCAAAAGTATTCAACCCCCATTGGAAATTATGTGTATAGGAAAAGGGTAAAAGTTTCAGCTGTTTGCAAAGAACAAATCACACAAGAACAATTTAAATAGCTCACATTTCAGAGCAGGCCATAACAGTAAAAGGATTAGTGTACTAACTACCGACACTTGTCCTGAAGAGGTTAAATAATTGTAAGACGGCAGTAGTCAATAAAGCTTGCATTTAAAGTGAAACATGAAAAAATAGATCTAACAGCTGAATGAGCACAACATCTGTAAGCATCCATGATGGCTGAGATTTCCTATTTTTGGTGTAAACATCCCACAGTTTACTTTTTTATTTATATATTCCCCATTAATGCGCTATCTTATGTTCCTTGGAACACCCGTCACCTTCTAGAGTAAATGAGCAACTTTATAGCTTTATTTTCATATTTGCCTGTGCTGTGGACTGGAAAATGCTGAAAGAAAGTCAGATCAGGAGTACAACAGCCACAAAAACAGTGAGGAGGAGATGGATAAAAATGTGTTTAAGAGGGGCAGGCAGTCCAGCGAAGCTCATTTCCTTATAACCACTGACACACATTCAACGATGGACCACATAACCTTACCTCTAGATAATCTTATAACTGTATCATGGGGAAAGATATTTTCAGGACAGCCATGTGCTCCCCTGCCAGGCCCTGGCAGAGTGCCTGGGAATTCTGGCTATGAGCAGAGAGACTTCTTGCATTACTCCTGCAGTGTGCTGAGTAGATGAATTTTGTAAGTGTAGGAAATAAATAGAATAAAAAATAAACATATATTTTAATGTAGAGGATTATTTTTCAGATAATTTGCTGAAATTTAATGTGATTGTATGCTGTGTGATGAGTAAATGGAGGAAAGGAAATGGTAACTTGCCATGTAAACATGTTCATAAAAATTGTGTGTGTGTAATCAAGAAACATCTTGTATTACATAAGTGATGTTGCTACTCAAATAGCCTTGGGTACACTTAATTAAGAATCTGCAAAAGCTGCTTGGTTAACACAACAATTCCCGTGCATCATATTGTAGCTTGTTCATTTTGCCATTTACTCTGGCACACTCTTAACTGACAGTGACACTTAAACATATATTTTTCATTGCACACATGATCTCTGATGTGCCAGGCTCTGGTAGGCTCCATTTGTGAAGACCACCATTACCAAAAATTCTACATTTCTAATAGGCGTAGATTATGTACTCACAAAACATGTAGCACTTTTCCAGTATGTAGAATAAATGCTATATAATTAAACGACTTGCCTGAAACTATGTCAAAACTCTAATTAGATGTATGTACACATATAAGAAACCGTATACTGTGTATTGTGGTGTATGTGCGTTGCCTTAAGTAATTTTTGTGATGAGTCAATGAACAAATCCAACAACAATTCAAGATGTAAAATAACGCGCAAAATATTCATTATCCACAATTTACCATAAGTGCAAATGGTTCACAGGATGCAAGAGGTGAATTTGTCAGTCTTCTGCTTACTTTAACACAAGGCAATACAAAAGGGTCTTTTAAAGATGCGCCGAGGGATTCTGTGTCTTTCTTGCCTAACATGTTTGTGAAGAGACAGAGGTGAAGGTGTCTTGCAGGAGTTTTGTTGTTTGATGACAAAATAGTAAATCATTTGTTTTTGTAAGGTTCCGTAAGATCTAATCTGATCTAATGTTCAATGCAACTTGTACAGTAAAGCTAAAAAGGTAAAGAAAATTTAACTGCTGCTCTCTTCTGTTATGTTTATGAGTCAAAGACAACCTGAATTATTCTAACAATATCTCCAGCATATATTTCCTTCTTCGTACTTGAACTAGACAGAACTTGTAGAAATGTATGTTCACTTTGTATTCTTTACCAGGGACAGAAGACTTCAAGTGAGTTCAGGTTTCTGTCAGACTAGGAGGCCACAATTCTTTCAAATTAATACAAAACATTTTTAGCCAGAGTCAAACTACCTGGAATCTATCTGCCTCTCGTGGTAACCAGCAGACAACAAAAATATCAGGAGAGGGCAGTGAAGTGCCAGGCCATTTGCTACTCTGCTCCCCAACTGTGACTGAGCTGTTAATTCTATGAGTCCTTTCCCTCTGCTGGGAGTCGAATCCCCCTTGGTGGTCAGACTCGACCTTTCACAGAGGAAGACTCTGCAGGTAGAGTCAGATTGTTTGTCAGCATCAATAGTCCCACACAAAGCCCACCTATAATATAAAACATGACCTCTGAGGTCAAAGAGACACACTGTAGATAAGACAAAAAGCAATGCTCAGCTAAACACCTGTCTCAAGGTCAGACCACTGTGAGTCTTTATTATTCCCTTTAAAGTTTGTCTACTCTCTGTCC
This sequence comes from Sandelia bainsii, assembly GCA_032362345.1. Taxonomy (NCBI): domain Eukaryota; kingdom Metazoa; phylum Chordata; class Actinopteri; order Anabantiformes; family Anabantidae; genus Sandelia; species Sandelia bainsii. The sequence goes on from JAUMHL010000004.1 coordinate 4,186,746, forward strand.
AAAAAATAACTTGATATGGGGATTTTCTACCTTATTCCTTATTTATAGTTGGATTTCAAAATAACAAAAACATATATAGTTGTGTTCAATAAATAACTTGCCTAAAGTGTTTTGTCTCCTCTATGCATATGTTTGGATTTGGTGCTGTGGTAAAACAGGTGCTAAGCAGAGGCTCCCATGGCATGTTCCTCGCCGTTAATTTGCTGCACTGGTCATCCTTGTGCGTGTCAAGAGGTACACAACTAAATCAATATACCTTTGTGTTGACAAGACACCCCTGATGAATCCCAAATAAAAATTTATTTTGATTTCTTAACCCAGATAGATATATAGTTAGTTTCAATCACTGCATAGCCTCCAAGCAAAGTTCACATTAGTTTTCATTAAATTAATATGTATCAGGGGACAGAGAATAATGTTCATGGATAGCCCACATAACATATAAAATATAACATATTGTGTGTTAGGATCAATTGAATCTTTTGTCTCCTTCATCAAATGTGCATGCCCAGTTTGAAGCAGAGAAGAGCTACCACTTCATTACTTTTCTACATACTGGGTTTTAATAAAGTCTGAAGAACAAAGGGGGAAAGCCCCAAAAAAGGTTATTTTGATTCTGAATAACCTTTTTTTGGGGATAACTATGACCTGGATGGCTGAGAATCTTCACAGACAGAGGGGGAAAAGGCAATTTAGAGGAAAGTAATGTTTGATGTTCCAAATACCATTATCATTTTTAAAGATACATCAGCAGGGTCTGTGGTATACCAAAAACACAGAAGTAAAGCTAATGCCATAGCTTTATTTAATTTAGGAAAAAAAAGAGAAACTGTGATCATCTGAAAAATTGTGCTCAGTTGAGCTAGAATCATTTGCATCGTTACCATGAAGTACTTGTCATTTAAAAGTGTTTCCACTTTGACTCAGTTTTTTTCCACAACTTCCATCAGCATAACAGGAAGTCATTATTATTGATGGTTTCACAGGCACTAAATATCAGCAAAAGGTAAGCTGGCATTTATCTGAAGTGCAGTATTTACCACACTGATGTGTTTACCAAACGACTGACAGCTCGCGTCAGCAGAGGAAGCAGAACAGGAGGCAGTGGACAGAAGAATGCAAAGTTTAAAAGCGATACACACAGAAGCAGGAGCCACTTACCCCTTAATTTATAAACTATGTGGTCTGTAATTGAAAGGAAAGTGAGCAAGTCAATCCTCAATCCTAGTATCTTCTGTCAAATGCAGTAGCAACACTACAAAGGGTTCTGCAGTTCACTCATGCACACTTCTTCATCGCCTTTATAATGATGCTGTCCTCCTCCAACACACATTGTAGCTGAGAAAATAAGCTCTTATAATTAGATATCTCCTACCCTGATACAATTAAGGTGTGAATACAAGTGAAGCACCCACATCAGCAGAGCAGTTCCTTACCCCTTCAAGGTTAAGAAAAAAGATACTTTTCTGAATCTTTTCATCCCTTCAATTTAATTTGTGTCACAGAGAACTTCCATTATTACAGGACTTTACTGGGGGCACAATTATTGAATACAAAGTATGTTCAGAACTATGTTCGGTATCACTGAGAAAGGGGTGGGGGTGTCAGGCAGGCTCCATGTGTTTCTTCTCTCAGGTTGAATCACATAGAATCTGTTTGTAGATACCTGTCTAAAATATAGCAAAGTTTTTATACACCAATTAGCCACAGTATTAATACTGCTTGGTGGTTTTAATGTAGTGGCAGACCAGGGTCAGCATGGGCACTGTGACTGGTGTGTGTGGCTCAGCACACTGTAAATTCCAATTAGTTAACCTAACTTAAATATAGTAAGGAAACAGAGTAAACTAAGTAAATAAACTTTGAATTGTATCTTGTCCTAAAACAAACTTATTTAGTGTAGTACAGTTATGGCTGAGTTTTAATATTTTGATAATTTACTTTATATGTTCCTCTGATTTAGTATAGACAACTCAGAATTACTACTTCAAACAACTAAGCCATCTCATTTGAAATATACTATGTGTATTCTAAACAACACATTTATTCACACTGGGCTAACTAATGTGACATTTCCACAAACTTTTTGTATCAAAGGTTTTGTAAGTTATGTCCACTTGGTCAGCAATCAGGTTTACTTTTTAAAATCATGCAAACCAACTGCCTTACAAAAATCTGGTAACCATATCTAATAATTTCAGGACTTATAGCCGCTAAACATGACTTTTCATTTCACTCACTTGCCCTTTAGTCATGGTTTCGTAACCACACGCCGACTATCTTAGCTTGGATGTTTTCTACTTTTCTAGATTAGGCAAAGTTCCATTACTGCCTCCCACTGGTCTAGTAATGTAATTGCTTCCATTCAAGTTAGCATCACTCAAAACATTAAGTAATAATGCACTCTAGTTTTGTTTTTTTTTCATGGTGAAGGGGAGGTATGTATGTTATACATATTGTAAAACCACACAAGGCAAATTTGCTATTTTTTGGGGCTATAAAAATAAAATTTTGTCTGAATTTTGTTTCCACATATCACTTTAAGTAACACCACTTTTTTGACATATAAGCCATTAATTAAAGATCATTATGACATCTGTTTGTATAAGATCTCAACATAGGCAGAAAACTGTTTCTTAGGAAATAAGGGCACTTATTGAATTCATTTTCATTTCACTCCAGTAAGTGTTTTCATTTCTACTTGAAGCACAAAACTAAATCCTTCATGCTGTGTCTCTGACAAAACAAATATCAAATCACAGAAAGAAAATGTTAAAGGGGGGTTTTAAAGGTGGCTTGTTTATTTCCCCCTAAGGTAGAAACCTTCAATCAGTTTTGGACAGTTTTGACCTGGCTGATGCTGAAAGGAAAATAGTAACAAAACTGAAGTCTTCCACTTATGCTCAAAACCCAATTCAATACTTCTTCTTTAAAAAATGATTTTACTGCAACTGGGTATTTTTCCAACAGCATTTGAAACTTCACTTGTCAGGCCTCACTTGATCCATCAATACCCAGCTACTGGACTCCTGTCTTGAATTAATTAATTAATTAATTAATTACTGTGACTACATTATTTTAGTAACTAAAACAATAAACAGTAAATGTTTTCACTTGGTTTTAGACCTAATCACAGCACCAATAAAAGTTAATATATCAATAAACTTGCTAGTTGAGCTGAGTATATCTTTTGTTACAGTTGAACACACATTTCTTTTAAATAAACAGAGGGATTAAATGGGATTATATTTTGATTGATTTCTCTTTCATAGCTATGCTGCACACCTTATGTGGTTATGTCAGTTAATGACACAGGACCAACTGAAACTCTTTTTAGATGTCTTTAACATTTTACTTATTTTTCCTACTTGCTCAGTTTGGACCACCAGTAGTAAAATTTCTTCCATTTCACAATTTCTGAGGCCGCTGTATTTAGATTCAGAACTGAAGAACAATATATGTGGGAGAGACATCCATATCTTATGTACACGTATTTTAAGATATAAGAATTAAATTTAGGATAGAATATAAAATACTTCTCTTTACATAGAATACACTTAATAATTAATCATATCTTAAAGACCTCATAGTACCATACTATCCCAGCAGAACACTTCACTCTCAGAGTGCTGGTCTACTTGTGGTTCCCAGACTTTTCAGTGTAGAATGGGAAGCAGAGCTTTTAGATATTAATAATAATGGATACTTTGTTAAAAACCCTTAGGGAAATTGTTGTTTGGACAGCTGCCAGACAGCATATATCCGCGCTGTTGGGTCTGAAGTCAACTGCTCTACCCACTGAGCTATCATGCCTGTCTCACTCTCACTCTTTACCTTTCTGCAGGTATCCCAGGCTATATTTTTCCAGTGTTCAGTTCCTGGTCTTACCAACCTGTCCAATGTTTTGTCTCTTGCTTGTTATTGCTCTTCTTTTGTCTCTCCTCTTTCACCTCAACCAGTCACCCACCTGAGCCTGGTTCTGCTGGAGGTTTATTCCATTGAAGGGAGTTTTTCCTCTCCACTGTTGCCTGGTGCTTGCTCAAGGGGGATTTGTTGGGTTTTCTAGATAACTCTATATACAGTAATTGTGTGTGCTTACGTAATTTTGTAAAGTCTTAACTTACAATGTGATGTGCCTTAAGAAGATTGTTGTTCTTATTTGTACTTTATTGACATCTCAACTGAATTGTATTGACACCTCAACTTACTTAGCATCAGAACAACCATATCTCACAAGTTTTCATTTTGCAAAATTTAGTTGACTCAGTCACATGATATTTAACATGATGTATCCTGTGACCTCTCTCAGTAAAGTGAGATCAAGTGGTTGTAGATGGGGGGCAGATCAAAAACCCCATCTCTACTGAGGGCAGGTCACTGGAGTCTATTGTAAATGGCCTCTTCTAATCTGGTAGGATGATGTCTTTGCCACACAGGCAGGCTGGCTCTTTCCCCCCTTTCAATCAATCTTCTCATTTACCTCTGGGCAATACAGCAATAAACATGTCCTTCAAAATCTTCCATAAACATTTTATTTAACTGTGTGGGAGACTATTTAGGTTAACCTCTGTGAATGTTTTATGTAAAACAATCATAACAATTTGATTAGACGTTAGACCAATACATATGGGCTTTGCTACATTATTTGGAGTAAACAATTTTTGCTGGCAGAACTGGCTAGATTTTGAGTGAAGTCAAGCCATCAAATTGCTTGGTTTGTCAAGATCAACAGTAGCTCAGGTGGCAGAGCAGTCATCTACAAACCCCAGGGTAAGTGGTCCGGTTCCCTCTTCCTCCTGGCTACATGTCAAGGTGTTCTTAGACAAGACACTGAAACACAGTTGTAGAGCCAACATGGACTGTCTGGCAGCTGTCTGGCAGCTGTCCAACAACAATTTCCCAAGGGGATTAATAAAGTATGCCATTATTATTACAATCAGCTACACATTTCAATCTCTAACTTTGGCAACACTTAGTGGTAGCATCAGATAGGACATTGTGTCAGACCGTACTGCGAGCACCTACTCAACTCCCTCACCCACATGCAAATTAATGGCTGAAACTCACAGACTGCAACAGATATTTTTTTCTTTACTTTGTCATTTTTCTATATGGGAAACTCTAACTCCAACATGCCATACAACTGCAGTTACCTAAAACACTGCTGTGACTTTAGAAGCCCACAACTCTTCCCAATTTCCCAGTATTCTCCTGGTACACAAAGGTTGCATGCACTATCCTGGAGGCACTGGCTGACTATTTATGGGCCTAACTTAAAAATTGCTTCATCTTGCTCCTAGCTCAAAACGATGTCAAAAAAACAAAAATGAGACAAGATGGTAAACACCTGTTCATATGTGTTTAGTCATTTTTATGCCGGAATGACTGCATCATTACCCCAGTTAGGCAAGAAAGACTATATTACCAAAAATAGAAAAACGCTGCTATATGTTCTAGTGAAAACCTCAAGAATGTAGTTTTATTGGTTTAGTTGGTGAGCAGACATTTGCCTTAGAGATTGACTGGCATGCAAATAGTGACATTTGCTACATAACAAATGCCCTTCAAACTGTCAGTATGCACCTTTTGGTTGATAGTGCCTCAGGTGGTTATCACTGTTAGAAATTTGATCTTGGTTTGAAAGGGCACTAAGGGCAAAAAAGGTCAGGGGTATTTGCTCAAAACAATACTTCCAATATCATTATACAACAAAACACACACATGCACATCAGATATTCATATCATTGAATCAGTGTCTTCCACAGATGTCCAGTGCTCAATTATCACTATTGGAGAATAATATTATACATTAAATTATCAGTGATGACATTTTTTGAGTCTGGAAAAGAATATCAATCCATCAGATTGTACAAAGGCCTAAACTTCAGAGACGGGTATTTGACATTTGGAGTCCCTCTTTGGCATGACCTTTGCAGCAGTTCACCAAACATGTCTAGTGTCAATCTAACCATTTGCCTCTGAAATTATAATTTAACTTTGTGATGCAGAAGCGAAGCACAGCAAGCAACAGTATTTTGATATTGCTTTTAAAGATGTCACAACAAAACATTCAACCAACTTTGAAAGATTTTAAACTTGATTTGAAATAATCCAAAAATGGTCCATATTTCCCATGTACTGGAAAGTGAAGAGTTATGTCTTCTATAGATGCTGGAACAGAAACACATGACACAAATGAAAAATAGTATCTATGACCAATAAATAAAATCAGCAACATGAACTCCTAGAGTAATAAGAATCCTCACTACATTGGTTTGTTACCTCAGATCCCTGTCAACTTATACAGGATACAAAATGAATAATAACATGAACACACATGGCTAACAGGTTTTCATTTTATTATTTTGAATATTATATTCCATATGCAGCAATGTCTCATGTGTTTCAGTGCAGGAAAAGCAATATGAAAGCTTGAACCACAGCTCCACTGTGTGGTGAAGTAATGAAGTATTGTCAAGAGGAACCTGACAATACTCCTCGAGACCCAGCCTATTCATTTATGTCCTCTAGTGGATATTTATCTTTGGTCTATATCTTTTGACTCATTTGATCTACTCTACTAAGTCCTGATGTGCTCAATAGAGGACATTCTGGCCTTCTCAATAATATCTCATATGTCTGGGTGGGATGAAAGGAACTCTGTTTCCATGCAGAGACAAAATGGACAAAAACTTTTTTTCCTTGGTTCTAGGCAGGATATAAAAAATCCAAACACTAACAAACACCAGTAGAAGAGGTGAAGTACCATAAAACACAAAATACAGTGCATGTCTCTCTCAATTAATTTATAGAATTTTAAGACTTTAGTGCATTGACCTAACCTATTAAAATTAATTACTCAATAATAAGTAGAGTATTGTGGCTTAGAGTTTAATTCATGTTCAGTCACGAATATTGAAAATGGCGTGCACACCCCCACAAAATTGCTATCCAAACAAATATCTGCATTTTGCTGCTGTTTACCTTTGGTCCAAATCAGTTTAGAATCCTGAGCAACAGGTTTTTCCAGCAACTGACTGCACAGGTGGATGAGCAGACAGTAAATGACAGTAATAAAAAGAAATGAAAAGAATGGCTCATTGTCATCATCATCCAGTGTGACATTCTCAGATGCACTACACCCTCCGTTGCCTTACAATACAACAGGGCTATCGCGTTGCACAGACGGCTGTAGTAGACACACATTCCTTCCAAACTACCTTGTTAAACACACTTACGCACCAGGAAGTTGTACTTTAGAACTTCCCTTAAAAACATTTTCTGAGTATAACCTGCTCTGTGGTTTTCTGTGTCTGTGTCACACACATGATTCAGATAAGTTAACGTTGTCTACCTCTCTTAGCACTTTTTTTAGCTCAGTCAAAACTGCACATTAAACACAGCCAGACTCTGTTCAAGAAAATATGAAAAATATGAGATCAGCATTCCTTAGCAATGTTTGAATTGTTTGATGGTATCTACAAATCCATATGATAAACAACCTAGAACAGAACACCTTTTGTTCACTTCAAATTTGGGTTTTTGAAGTGAACAAAAGTATTACATGACTGACAGTCTGAAAGTTGAGTCATGGTAACTGAACTTTCTTATAGGGCGAAACATTCCACTACTCATTCAAGTAGCTTCTTCAGTTTGAAGAAAATTGGTAGAAGACTTCAAATTTATTCTCCAGGTTGGTTTCAGAGGTGAGTAGATGTAGATTCATGCCTCTTACAACCACTCCTACCTCCATAAAGTGGGTCGTTAACTGTAGACTGGTGGATGTGTGAAGTGTTCTTGATTTTTGTACATGTACATGACAGACATTTACTGTCTGCCAGCTGTCCAACAACAGTGTCCCCAAGAGGATCAATAAAGTATATAATCAAAAATTATACACCAACATGAAGAAAAGATAGCTGTCTATAGGAAAAATAATCTGAGAAAATAGGGAAAACCAATCAGAGGCATTGGACAAATAATGGAAATAGTTAATACAACGATTTAAAATGTCCTGAAAAAGAAAGAAACCACTGATGTACTCAGCAACATACAGAATGGGTTGGCCAAAGAAAATAACAACAACGGATGACAGAAGCACTGTGAGAGCTGTGAAGAAAAATTCAAAAGTAACAGTCAGTGACACCAATTAATCGACCATTTGAATAAGACTTCATGAGGCGAATTAAAGAGGCCATACCACAAGATGCAAACCCATCATCACCAGTAAGAATCAGAAAGTTAGGTTGGAATTTGAAGAAAAAAAAAATAAAGCCACAAAAGCTCTGGGCTAATGAGACAAAGATTAACCTCTACTCAAGTAATGGGAAGACCAAATTCTGGAAGACTGCTCTTGATCCAAACCACACAAGCTCATTGGTGAAGTATGGTGGAGGTAATATCATGACTCGGACTGGCTGCTGGAACAGACTCACATATTTTTATTGATATTGATTGATACAGAGAGATGCATTAAAACTAACTGGGAGAACATTCATAATGCGTTGAGACGATCCAAAACACACTGCCTACTCAACATAGAACTTCATTACAGGAAATGAAATTAAAGGTTTTAAACTGGTCAAGTGATCAGTGACCAGACCTAACAGTTATATAGATTATGAAACACCAGTATTAAGACATATTTCTGGTCATAAAAATCCCATGTTACAAAAGTTCATCAGGCTGAAAGATATGATTACATCTTATCTCAACATCAGCCTATCAGTCTGTGTTTTCATACACTGTAGAACAGTTTGTACTGTATCTTCTCCACATAACAGCTGCACACTGCACTCCACTGTTTTTCTTGCATGTGATTCTGTAAATGCCGCTAATGAATACCAATTTCAACATGACATACCAAACACTGATGTGCAGCAAAGTTCATAATACACTACACTTTCCTCAATATGTTTGTGCATGGCTATGCTATGTGCTCTTGTCTATACTCCACCCACACATGTATGCCTGCAGTTTAAAATTTCACCTGTATTTTGTGACAAAAATTGTTTTTGATGAATGAATGAATGATGTGGCTTAAGAAGACGGCATAGAGGGGCCACGCCTGAGACAGCTATGCCTGATAATAAATTATGAGGCAGTTACTTATTTGCTCTCATGTAGGTGTTGTTTTGTAGCCTGGAAATTTTATAATTCTATAATGTAATAATCTAATACTCACATTAACAACAAAACTTACAACTAAGAGTATGTTTGAAAGTAGGCCTGTTGAAAAAACTAGGTCTTCTGTTGAAAATGTACTTATTTTGTATTGTATTGTATTTTGTTAAAATCATGATCACTTAAATTACACCATTAATAATTTCATAAATAAAACTGTCACATGAATGTAAAATTAAAGGTATGTTAGGCTCCATACCTGCAAATTTGGTGCTTTGGGTCTAAACAAGCTCATCACAAACTGTGTTATGATTAATTAACACAAATTTATCTCAGGGTATAAATATAATAATTGTCGGGAAGTTGGGGAATAAGATAATTACTGATATGTTACTATGAAGATTCTCAGTCATCCAGGTGAAGTTGTCTGGAAGTTGAGTCATGGCAACTGGACTTCTTTATTGTCAGGTAGATACATTTATCCAAATAGCTTCTTCAGTCTGAGGAAAGTTGGTTAGTGACCACAAATTTATATATACTTAAGTAACATTTTGAAAAAAATGTACTTCTAAGAGTAGTTTTACTGCACCATACGTTTTACTTTTACTTGAGTAGATTTGTGAAG
>JAUMHL010000004.1:4207264-4218603 GCA_032362345.1 Sandelia bainsii
ACTGATCATTAGAAAACCATGTGCAATGATGGTAACACAACTGAAGACGTATCTTTTCATGAAAAACATGGTAATTCATGATTCTATAACCATAATCATACGTTTATTATTATTACTGTCAGTAATGAATGTCTTCTTACCTCAACAAAATACTTATTATAGTCCAAACTGTGAAGTTTCTTTCTTTCTTTCTTTCTTTCTTCACACCTTTGTTTTCACGTTTCAACTCATAATTGCCTCACCTTGCTTTAGAGAGGAAATAGCTGCATATATTAGTTAAACCCCAGGAGCCAGAATGACTTCCAGCAGGTGTCCATCATGTCGGTTTGAACACATTGTTTAACAGTCCGAAAAGTGCTGCTAATCTAAAAAAAAAAAAAAGAGTCCTCCGTAGTGTAGTATAGTCCTCCACCATAATGTGTTTGATGTGTATTGATTTGCTGGTTTTATGCACAGGCCCCCAATTTTAGGGGCTCAGAAATATATGACATAATCATACATTCATTTGTCAGCATTAATACTATTTTGCAAATGCTTTCTAATCAATGACTTATGAAGTTAGAAACCTCACAGACATCAACCCATAGGCAATGGGGTTTTCCCTGTCAGCTACCTTTACTTTCTGTTTTTTCTTTCACTGATGGCACATCATCACTAAATAAACAAACTCCATTGGCAGCTACCTATACCATGCTTCACAGATGTATGCTGCAGATCATACATTTAGTTCCTTTCCTTCTTCATACTCTTGTCTTCCGTAAGTCTGGTACGAGGAGGATGTTGGAGGGTGTTGATCTGTCTGGCTGTAAAGGACTTTTTCTTTGCCAGAGAAATAATTCTACTGTCATCCAATTCCATGGTCCTCTGACATTTTTTATTCCTGAACAATTTAAGTGTTCCTGCAAATGCTACATTTAAACCTCACAAGCAAGCTGATTTCAACATGAACTGGCTGTCAGAGGAGGTATGACTGAACAGGTCATAGTTAAAAATAGACAGTAGTGTTGTGTGTACTACACTACTGATGAAAAAACCTTTAACAGAATCAGGAAACATTAAATACTTTAATAGATTTAGATGTTGTTTAATGTTAATGTTAAATGACCTATCAATCAGTTTCACATAACGGGCAAGTTTTTATTGTGGCTTTATCAAACATTTCATCACTATGCTAGAACTTTTGTATAATTCTACAGTTAAATTTTCATGCGCTTAAAATATACATACAGCCAATTTTATGTTTGCACACTCCTCACTTTTCATAACTTTCTCTGTTAATATTGCTGGCGTATAGTTGCCGGTTAAATAGTTAAAATTCATGAAGGAGAGATAGAAGAATGAAAAATAACTGATGCTACAATATGTGTCCTCTGCAGATTTTGAAATAGCACCATTTATCATGTCCATACTGTTTTCCTTGACCAGGCATGGTATCCACATAAAGCAAGAACAGTTACTCACTACTCCAGTGCAACTGTGGCATGGTCATCAATAACTGTAAAAAAAAAAAAACATTAGAAAGAAAACTTTAAAAACTGTACTACAAGGATAGTTTAGAAATTATAAAGGAGTCCTTAAATATCACCAAACTTTATCGGTTGCCATGTATTTATATTTTCATAGCTAATGGTCCATGTGAAATTAACTGCAATGCCAGTATAACATGTACATACAAATAACATTCCGGTGGTTAAAAACAGCACCTATTACATCTTCCTAATAGTTCATCCACATATTGCTCAAAACAACTGTGACACTGCCAAATTATCATGTAAAAACTGGTTGGTATGAGGATAAGGTTAATTTCCTTATGAGAACCTGCACAAAGTATTATTACTGTAACTGACATGTAACATCCTTATAATGGCTGCATTCACTTAATCTCAAAATGTTATAAAATTCATTTCCTGCTCAGATTCTTGAGACTAGGAGTCATTTTGTTATACGGTGTTTGGATATAAAAAAGTGTATAGTGCCACCTATGAATGACATCTCCTCTACACCTTTAGTACTCATGCAGCCCCATACTTCATGGGCAGTCATTGCGCTACTCCCGGCCAGGTCCATGTCAAACATGATCCAAATTTATTTTTGTGTCATCTGGCCAAAGAAGGTGCTAATATCCACTATGCCTTATTTTATGTTTAAAAGTTATGTCTTGTACTTTTGTACTGTTTTGTGAGCACAATATTGGAGTGCCTCGATAAGTGTTGTGTGGTTTATAAAATGTAATAGTCTAGCTTTATTATTAACTGATAAAACATTCACGTGGTACAAATAGTCTGTAAGTCTAATTGTGTGTAAAACTCCAGCTTCACTACTTATTGTAGACTATCTTTGCAACTTACATTTCAACCCTCAAATATAAATTAATCAATAGTGCAGTAAAAAAAAAAGAGTCGAGAGCTGAGAATTTCAGTTTATTTGCTGATCACTGACAATTATAGTAACTTGTATGTCTTTTTTAACAGAGATAGAAATCAACAGTTGCACATGGCATCTACCTGATCTCCAACTTACGGTAACATACAGTATAGTTACCATACGCATTCAAAGCACAGGTCTGACTTGTTTCTGGAATACTAGAAAAACATACCATACATACATACATACATGCAAAACATTCATAGGCAATCAAGGGTCACATTGTAAATGCTGGATCCAGTTATCTTCTTAGCTTGTTATCTTACATATATCAACTAGCAAAGTCTCTGGCACAACTTGTTTCCCAGGACATCATGGACCTCCTCTCTGGCGTCACACTCCTGAACAATATCTGTAGTTTTTGACACCCAAGTCCATTATGCGTCACATTAAACTTACTTTGTGAGTGTTTGCCATTCTAGGAAGTCAAATAAGTGTAGTCCACAATGTATAAAGGGACTATTATGTGTTTGAATCAAAGAGGTATTTATCTAGCTTAGCTGTAATGTCACTTGGTAAGTTGCTGCTGACCTCAAAATGTGCTTCAAAGAACAGTTTGTGACCTATGTCATAGTTCATTCCTGCTTTTAACTGAGAACAAATAAACTGGCCAAACTTAATTTGATCCTAATATGTAATGACAAGTTGCTAATAAAGCCTTAATTCCTCCAGAGCTGTACAGTTTAAAAGATAAACCTCCTACAGCAATTGTACTAGAGGTATGACAAACCATGACAAAGTTATTACTTAATACCAGGGTTGGCCAACCCTGATCCTTAAGAGCCACTGCCCTACCTCTAACATATTAATTGCCTTTGTTGACACATTTTGGTCCACTGAGGTAGTGGGTATGCATTTCAAAATATGCATGGTTATCTAAAATATGTCAGCAATAGTTTTTTGGTGGTCCATTAGGGCCAGAGATATTTCTGTTCATCTGAGTAGCACTCAATCACAACTCCAAAATTGAAAGGAAACACACGTAGAGACAAAAAATAAGCAAATAGATAAAGCTCAACTAGACACAGCATACCACCTCTTAACTAGACACAGCATACCACCAACAAATCCGATCTGACAAAGAAAGCTGAAACTGCATACCTAGTTACCTAATTTCTGAATGCAACAAAATGCTACAAATTATTTTTTTAATAAACCTAGATAGTGCAATATGACCTTGTGTTAACAATTCCCCATTTTGTTATAACCCAGCTCATTGGCCATGACAAAAATGGAGAGTAAAAATCAACTTGTCTGTTGTAATGCAAACATTAAATAATCAAAACATGGGACGTGTTAGTCTGTGACATCAATAATGTGTAAATGGCATAATGAAGGGTGTAAAGTACAAATAAGTGCCTAAAAAGCAAAAGCAGCTTGCAACAGGAGAGTGGATCTTTTATATCCTCTGGAGCACTGGACCCAGGTGCTTCAAATCTGATCTGGCTTCACAATCAAATCGCTCACACAACTGAAAAGGAAGCACATGCACACATACCAATACACACCCACACAGACTCAGACTGGGCAAGGGCTGTCACAAAGTCTGTTTTAAAGCCAGCATTCACTGCTCCGAGCCAGTAGCATGGCCTATTGTGTTGTACTGCTTCTTGTTACAATGCAAGCCTTGTTTGACTGTCACAACAGACAATCAATTATGCATATCATGGTGAACATTAGAGGAGGATTTTGCATTTAACACAACAGGAAGAAGGAAATCATACTAGCAATTTAATCCAGGTGTAAAACGTGAACAGTGAGAAGAATGTCCTCTGTGACAAAGCGCCTACCTTTCCTTGTTGTAGGAGGAGAGCAATGTGCGAATCTCATCCGACAAATCTGCAGCCACAAGACCCTCTCTGGCAGGGGAGGGTGTTACTTTAAAAAGACAGAAGAAAAGAGACAAACAGTAGCACTTCAAATTACTGTTCACACATATCAAATGTTTAAGGTCAAATCAAATGTTTAAGCATCTCCCTTTGTAAGTGGTTTAACTTGATAAATGGGGAATTCCTTTCCTGCAATTTTTATGTCCATTCTTCCTTCTGCAAGTTTTTCTTTTCAACCTATTTTTACGATTGTACTTTTTTAACAAGAACTTTTGTCATTCAAACAACAAACCCATAATTTTGGTGGTAACATATTTGTTTGAGTATCACTGTGTATTTTCCGATCAGCATGACTGGCATGTTTTTTGTCAGCAGGTGTTGAGATAATGCCCCTACTCACGTCAGAGGTGTCTGGCTTGTTGTACCGTGTCATTGTCAGGCAGTGATATTTATCTCTTAGAGATCCTGCTATTTACTCAAACTTCAAAAATCTTTCGTCTACTTTTTGGTCATGCATCACTCCATGTTTCTGCAGAGAATAAAGCATGTGCAAAAAAAGGGCAATGCATCTGATGGCTTAGCATAATGACTATATTATGTATATCAAGAGTATAGTAATATTTTTATTGGATCCATAGGTCATTGAATGGCAGAAATATACAGTGGAGTTAAACACAGAACCTTTTTTTTTTTTTTCAAAATGTTGAGCTGTGATGATTTTTTTGTTTTGGTAATATGATTATGACCATCTATTTATTTATTTATTAGTCTCTTATTAGAATGCACCTATGCACCTGTTTTTAGTATAGAAATATATATAAATGGCTATCACAGCACTTCGAAAAACAAATCTAATGGTGCCCTAAGATTTTTGCACAGAACTGTAAGTTACTTAAAACCAGAACAATGACAGGTAAGATGCAGTTTGGAGATGATAGGTGTGAGTATGTCATGCATATGTTGCTCTGTTTGTATTACTGTATTATCACCTATTTCATGGTATAGTGATCCCTGCTTCACTGTGATGGATCTTCTTGAGCTCGGCATTTCAATCTTCATCAGGTGATCACAACACTGCTTCCACTGGCCTGCAACAGGTAAGCAGTGATTTCAAATCACATAAGCAACAAAAATGTTTCTTCAGCAATGAATATATTATCAACATTTATCTCTCTCCAATAAGGCTGTCAAATTGTATGTAAAATAGCTGGTAAGTTGGCAGCATCTCAATACTAATGTCTGCCATAGTAACTGCAATAATATGTACGTATGGAGATTATATCATACCCATCATGCTACATACCAGACAGTTGTACATGTTGGTATGATACCTTTTCCACAGTCTCATGTATAACTCCTGTGAACATAATTCCCAGAATAATGTTCATGTTGAGCTTGTGTAGTTAAAAGTAAAAGTTTGACTTCTGCAGCCTTAAAGCTATATGAGAATGCAATACTTTCCTTTGTACACAGTTGCAAATACAAACAAAAAATCAAAAGATTGTCAAGGATGCTCAGAACAAAGGTCCCATACATAGCAAAGATAGCATATTAGATTAGAGACAGACCTATTAATAGAAGCCATGTACTGGGAAATGCATTCACTGTCATGCAAAATAAGATTTTTGCACACCCATATATTAGAATACTGATAAGTCAAAGCAACAATAAATAGTTCCCACACATTTATGGCACTCATTTCATTTCAATAAACATAGTGTTGGTGTGGCATTTGTCTGGCACTTTGCACTATGAAAATATACAAGATCTCTTTCCAAAAAAATGTCTAAGTACAAAGATAAATGGTAAACGAAAGACTGCTGAGAAACAAACCCTGGCTTTTACCCTGGAGTGGTGAATTACCACCTAATTCCATTGTTACCACATAAATGATTGCACAAAATGTCATTGCTCCCTACAAACACTCCCCTATCAGAATAACATTTTTTTTTATTCTCATCAGTGCACTGAAGTATAAGGAAGTGACAAAAATATCCCCGAGGTGCACCGAATCTAAATTGTGTAGCAGACGACACACCCAAAGACAAGAAATGCATGAAAGAATGCAACCGTCTACTGACAAGAAACTGTTTACTGTTTTTCCTTCACTCATGCAAAGGTTTGGAGGAAGGATCCTGAAAGACTTGAAATAAATACTAATGAAATTATTTTCATCAACAGTACAACGATTCAAAGTTCAGCATACAGAAACAAATATATGTTACCTGCTCATCTTGTAATGTGCAGTCAATAAAATTGCTCATTGCTATGAACCTGAAACAAATCTGGCTTTACGTTACAAAGCTACGGCTTGTTTTAATGCATATAATTTCCCTTCTGCCTTTTGGATTCAAGCAGTTGCTTACTCCGTAACATTTGTTTAACAACTCTGAGACATCAGAAACCAGTGTTGAAGAGAATATTACCCTGATCATGATGTATTCATGACATGCAAGACATGAGACATGCGCCTCTGACACAATGGGACATGAGACATGTGCCTCTAACACAATGGGACAGGAGACATGTGCCTCTAACACAATTGGAAGGAGGAAACATCCATTTACATTTACGTCTGTATATATGGTAAATTCCAGAGAAGCATAAGAAGCTCATGGAGTGTTTCACATTAAAGACATGTCAAGGGGACAGGGTATGGGATCAAATCACGGTCACAATGATTTTGTGCTCGTAGTTTAGGTTTGTACTTGTAGAGAGGATTTGTACTCGTAAAACAATGTTTGTCTGTCCGTAAATACGATTTGTACTTGTAATAAACCAAACGATGTATTCTGTTCTCTGGTTTATGGATCCATATTGTTGATCAAATGTGGAGAAAGGTTGATGTTCAGATGTCGTCCTGTGTGCAGATAAAGTTTGGCTGTATTTATATTTTTATGTAGGAGGCTTTGAGGCTTCCTCTTATTTTGCATGAGATGTTAATAATAAGGTCAGACTGTAGAAATATGTTATTTAATGTTAGGAATTAAGAAACGCTAATAACGAAGAAAATGTACTATAAGCATATAAATACATGGTTTAATTTCCTTAATACCAGTTTATCACTCTTCTGTAGAGTGGAAATATTACACAAACTAATGATTTTTTAAAAATAGCTCCGCGATCAGTGTGTGTGTTGTCATCATTCTCAGCTCTGCAGCCCAGTGTTCCAGTGCTAGCTGCTAGGATTAGTTTTCCGAGGCTAGCACTCGGAGTGTGTAATTGCCGAGGTGAACTTTAATATTCTAATTACCAGACAGCGAGTATGAATGTTCACCTAGGCAATTCTTTTCAAAGCTGGTCTTCCCCAGAGAAATCCAACTTATTAGCAAACAAACAAACAAACAAAAACGTCATTACCAACGCAGGATAGCTCATGCGTTGGTAATGACGTTTTTCAATAAGGCCATTATCCTTTAAAGGAGGTGAATGATTGTTATATGTTATTATCAGTAAACAGGCTGCTGGTATGCAGGGCACATTAAAAACTATGGCAATGGCACACCGATACAGGACAAAACACACCTGACTGTGACTATCTTTGTACCTTAATTACTGTCTTAATCAGTATCACTGTGCTGAATTTGTCTATTATTACTGATTATATAATTATTGAAAGAAACTGGGTGTGGCATCTCAATGAATCATTGCAATAAAAACTGATTACTTGGTAATCAGTACTGGTTACAGTAATGATGTTAGGTGCGTCTTTTAGCTCATAGTTTTGGTTTTACATCCAAAACTTCACTGTTCCAACTGTTTCAGTTTATTTTCTCTTGTCTCATTAGCATCAGTAAGTGTCATATATAGTATATTGTAGTCAGCAGTGTTCATAGGTGTAAAGCCAGACCTGGATTAAATCTGTCACATGCATAACACAATGTTAGGTATTGCAGTCGCTTTGAAAAGTATTTACACCAGGAATGTCCAAAGTCCCTGACACCAGAGTTCCAGGTTCGCATCCCAACCGTGACTCACCAACAGCACACCAACACAGAGCCAAGGGTAGACAAATTGTTCTTTTCATTTGTTCACTCCTGTGAGGCTTAGATTTGGTTGTTATAAAGTGCGTATGTATGTAAATCCCCGGTACTCTTCACATTATCAAATCTGACCCTCATTTAAAGAGCGTAAAACTAGTTTAAAGCTTTTAGTGGAGGAGCACAGTGGCCTCAATAATTGTCAAATACAGTGCTATAAAAAACATTTGTCTCTTAAATGATTCAGATCATCAAACAAATTTTAACATTGCATTTTGAGATCTTTTATTGTGCTTCACAGGTCTATCAGAAATCGGGCCCAGATGTGGCAAGTGAAATTAAACTCAGCTTTCCAAAAATAAGTCACAGTTACTCCCACCATATCAACGACCTGAAGCAAACTGTCAAGACAACACTGGTGCAGCTTTAGGACAAGTCTCTGACTGTCCAATAGGGGCCCATATACTAGGCTTATTTCCATAAAACATCTGAGACCTGAAGATGTCAGTTCATAGACACTTCCCATCCAATCTGATGAAACTTGAGAAGATCTGACAGAAAGAACGGGATAAATTGTTAGTGAATTTGCAAAAATAAAAAATATTTAATATTTAATATTTTATTATTTTATATTTATATTTTTTACTTAAACGTATTTCTTGGTAACATGTGCATATAGTGAAGGGGCCTGAAAACTTTGTGTCTCTAACAACACTGTCACCAATGCTTTTATAATTGTTGCAATGTACAACAGTTGCCTCAGTGTTTTAAGATAACACTGTACAAATTCATTTCTGGCTGAAATATCAGGATTATATTCCGGTGTGTTTTCATAAAGTTGGATACAACACTCCCCCCCACTAGTATTTAGCTTGCGTCAGTTGAACTACTGTTACTTCCCTACGTCAAAACACATCACATATTACATGCTGTCCGTAAGATTATCTTTGGCATCAGGATAAAGATTCTGCCATTGTGTTTATAAGACACACACGTCACACATGCTAGTCAATGTGTTAATGTGTTACCTTGTGAGCTATAAAACTTGCCAACAAAAGAGAGCATTACATTTTGTTCATGTCCACTGGAAGAGAAAGTTCTGTACGGTCCAATCAGCATGACCTCAGCCAGACATACAATAAACATTTCCTTTGTCACACTCCGTTCCTAAAGTGACGTGCAGGTTACACAGACCCTGTGAATAGGTCATTAAAGAATGTCGTCCTTCAAGTATCAGCTGGTATATATTGTGCCTTTAAAAAAAAAAAAAAGTACTGCACACAAAGCCTGATAAACAACACCTGTAACCGTATGTAGAGCTTCAGTCAAATCAATGCGGTGTCTAGTTTGTTTGTCCTGCTCTTTTGACTACAGTTATGATCAAAACACTGCTCAATGTTGTTTTGTAGCTGCAAAAACAGACAATGTCATAAAGTAAAATAGAGATGATGCAGGAGAATGTGCACCATAGTCCTGTTGAGTAAATAATTTGGTACACTAGTGATACCTTGTACAGAAGGTTGAAACTGGCAACTGCAGTCTGTCGCACAATGACAACATCAGACATGTAAGCATGTGCTGCCAGTACTTTCTGCAGATCAGTGTGTCAAGAAACAGAACAAGATTGTTATTTGCCATTTAATAATAAAGCAAAGTAAAACAAAGAGATATTTAAAGTATTCTTGGGCATGCTTCGGGCATGCATCTGATGAGTCTTACGGTATGTGAGAAACCAACAATTTGCTCACTGACTTTCTGCTACCACATATCCTCTAACTTTGTGTTCTGGCAAAATACACTGTTTCCGGTTTTACTTATGCATATGCTGGGCAGTAGCGTTATATTTAATATACAAATACAAATATTAAACTTTTGGCAAGTATAAACTGCAGCCTCAAAAATAATTAGAACATTCAGTACAAATGTCTGAAATTTGCTTATTTTACAAAAGCTGTATTTATTTATGTATTTGTTATGTATTTGTTGCTGGGCTTTTGCATAAGTTGTCTTATCAAGGAAGTCATATTTTTAGCCATGTTAGACAGCTTCTGTATGTCAATTTGTTAATTTGCTGAGTGTCTTAAAAACTTGCTTACAAATCTTCTGTGAACTTGAACACCAGATATAGAATCAAATACAGAACAGGTGATTGATTTGGGGAGATTGGTTTGGCAAAAGATGAATCCATCCAAGCATGAACAACTGAAAAATACTTAATGTGCATACTCTGACGCAGTTCCAGAACAATTTAAAATCAAACCTGTCCTGTAATTATAACAAACGACAATAACAAAGAGGATTGTCCAAAGTTGACAGAAGTATTAAGTATGAGTGGTTTCTCGCATAAAAAGGTGGTTGCTCTTTTGAAGTACACCTGTACTTGACAGTAAACAGATCAGGTTTTTGATTAATCACTTAATAATTAATGGTGACACTAAAGTGATCATTGCTCCTTGACGAGCCTAAAGTCACATATAACCTCAGTGAAAGAAAAATAGGGCAAACAAATTCACATTATAATTTATCAAACAGAAATCTGCCCTGCTGAACGAAATATTGTACCTGTACCTTTGCATGTGGTAGTGACAGGACTGTATAAGCTCTCATTGTTAAGATTTTGTTCACCCAGGTCTCACTTATGTTATAGATGTGCTGCCAGAGGGCCTCAGTCCAGCGCTGCGTGTCATCAGATGTGTGCATGGTCAGCGGGTATGTTACATCCTCTCCTTGACCCTTGGTACTGATGTGTATAATCTGAGAATGGACAGGATCACCTTTGGATCCACAAACAGTGGTATCCTGTCAGAAAAAAGACATACACATAAACATTTTCACATCTAATCTATCTATTCAGATACTCAGTTTTGGGATTTTTGTATGAATATTTAGGAACATTCACATAGCTAACATATTACACATAGCTGCATTGCCATGGTTGTATATTAAATATTAATATCTTACATAATCCAACAGCATTAACTGCATTTGACAGAAGCTCATGGTAACATGCTGCTCACTTCCTCTTACACATACACTACTCACAAAAAGTTAGGGATATTTGGCTTTCGGGTGAAATTAATGGAAAACGTAAAAAGTTCACACTACA
>JAUMHL010000004.1:4218703-4258603 GCA_032362345.1 Sandelia bainsii
TTTAGGGAAGGTCACATTAAGTTCACCTGTAAAGGTTATAGTGCATTTTAGGTTCATCCTGAAATTTCACCCGAAAGTCGAATATCCCTAACTTTTTGTGAGTAGTGTATATCTGCTGCAGGTGTATGTTTGAATATGTTGAATATTTGGTAAATTCCAGAGAATAAATTGAATATTTTATATTTTAAATACTTCATATAGGCCACTAAAGGGCGACTGTGGTGAAGTTGGAACGCAGTTGCCTATGAACCCCAGGTTTGGTGGTTCGACTCCCGGTTTCCTGGCTACATGTTGAAATGTCCCAGGACAAGGCACTGAACCCCAAACCCTTGGCACATAAAATGTACCTGCCTGTCCCCACAAATCTCCCCAGGGGGATTAAAGAAGTATGAATTATTAGTTCTGCAGCCTTCGAGACGCCAAATTAGTTGCTTGTAGCTTTAATATAAAATAAAGGTCTGTCTACTGAGTTCTTTGCATCTGTCCATACTTGAACTTGTACACACATTTCTTTTGAAAAAGAGATCATGAGCTTATTAGATGATTGATGAGGAAGTCGTGTATTTCGGGGGGATTTTGCGCAAGTCTTAGCTTTTTGTAAAGTTGCAAATCATTTTACCTCTTTCTGTCTTGACCAGTTAATTAAAATACAATCCACAATCTTTACAGGCAAAATCATTCTAAAGTAAAAGTGCAATGCAAAACACAGTATAATATGTTGTTTCAACCTGAAAATATGAATTAAAGAGCTGCCTCACAATTTTACACCAAGTCAAAGACAACAACTAAATGTCCTCTTGATTAAATATTGCATGTTATGTAAACTTTGGCCTTAGTTTGGTTGATTGAGATTTGTTAGTTTATTGAAAAAGTTAGGTAGTTGTATGAACATATAAATATATTTCAGTTTAATTAGAGTAGTCTGTTTATTTATTTTATTGAACATTCATAAAGAATCTGTGAGCTTAGGGCAAACTTAACCCATTAAACTGTTCATTTGAAAAGCTGAATAATTTCAAGTGTACATGCGTATGGACTGAATTCAATGCCAAACTTCATATTGGATCACATAGTTGTTGTTTTTTAATTATTGTGAAAATAAACAACAATGACCCAATTTAACATTATTAAAGACACACAGCAAGGTTCCACAATGTTTTCTTTAAAATACATAATCAACAATATTTGAAGAGCTTTAACAAGCAGGCAATGCATGCTGGGAGGTCTGCTAATATGGTAGGTTTGTTTTTTTATCAACTTATTTTACCACGTTCAGTGGACTCTCATAAATTCATTCATTCGACTCATAATTAAATGACTTGAAGTTAAAATCCCTCAAGTCAGAACAGCACTTGTTAAGTTATGACAATAAAAACTAAAAAATATTTAGTTTAATTTAAATGTCTTGAAAATAAATAATAATAAAACACAAAAGCTATGAAAAAGAATTTACAATGTAGTGACAACCCATGCATTTTGTGAAGGGACACAAGGCAAAACCACAGTTTAATCTATAATGATGTATTATAAAAGCGTATCCAATGTTTTTGTTGTAAAATCTCACTCTGAAACATTACTAGTAGCTAAAGCTAAATGTGGTGGAGTAAAAGCTACAATATTTCTCACTGAAATAATGCAGTAGAAGAGTAGATAGGTTGCATAAAATGTACAGTTAATGTAATGTATGTCAGAAATGTACAATGCTTGCATAAACATATATAGTTGCTTCCCACCAATGGACTATTACTTTTAGTACTATTTAGTTTGGGGTTAAATAACTTAAAAAAAATTATGTGTATAATGTTTCTGGCAGAGAAAAATGTAATTTTCAGATGCTTACTGTTAAAACAGCTTTCCTCTCGCAGGTTTTTTTTTTCTCATTAATTCACCAGTGCACTCTGGTGGCCTTGGCATGTTATTGTAATCAACAAGGACAATGAACCCATCTCTTTATTCATGAAGCTTTGCTTACTTAGAACCAACCTTTCTGATGGGGATTACAAGTAATGGCTTGTCCTCAGACTCCAGGTCTTCTTGACTCTGATAGCAACAAAGAATTTGCCCCCTGAGGACACCATAGACATTTTCCCAGCAATTAAGGTCCTCTCCAAGCTGAATGAAAGCAGGGAGTAAAGTAATACTGTGAATGATAATGTGATAAAAAAAAAATTACAAAGTAGGATAAATTATGGAAATCTAGTCACCTTAACCTTGAGTTGGCCACTTATGACTGACTCAGTCATGCACAGAGGCTGAGCTACTAAGCGACAGCACATATTTCCATACAGAGGTAACCAGAATGGGCTATCCTCTGAAAAAATAAAGAGCGTTAGGGTAAAAGGACAGTATAAACAAGATGAAGATACAGGAACAAGAAGAAGGAAGAATGCAAGAGGAGAGGAGACCACAAGAGCAAATGATGCAAAGAAGGGGAAGGAGAAAATGTAAAAAGAAAATAAAAACACAAGAACAAAAACATGAGGAGAGACAAGAAGAGAGGAACAAGGAGAGGAAACAAAGATACGTTATTTGTAACTTACCTGATGCTGCTAGTGACAAATCGTGTGTCTTGAAACCATCCTGAATGTGTTCAATTCTCAGTGTTGTGTGAGCCAACAGGTAATACTTAGGGCCCCTTCAGATAGAAAGCAAATCATCAATCAGTCTTACTTTTTCTAAGTAAAACCCAGCCATAAAATATTCCCTTTTATTGTGTGTATAAGGCAAAACTGTCATCCTCACAATGTAGACAAGTCACGGGATAAAGGTGGTGACAAACTTCCAGGTCCTACGCCTACTTCACTGGAAACGGATCCACAAACAGCTGCAGACTCCAACGCAGCGCGGATCTTTTTTCCCGAGGAGCATCCTAGAGAGCCCCGTAGGCGGCTCATTCTCCTGGGTCCTAAAGCCCCCAGGGAGAAATCCTCAACCACACAGCTGGTGTACAGCTCAACACGAAGCTGAAACCGTGGACCAACCTCGTCACTGCTCACACACACAAAGTGCATTTATACACACACACAAAATGTCTTTAAAGTGAGAATGGACAAAATTGAATCCCTAAAAAGCTACAAACAAAGGTGACTTACAATGTGATAATGTCTTCAAAACATATGTCAGTTAAAGTTCTGTCTACAATCACCAGATCAGTGTCATGGATTTGTGTGCCACACTGAAGCAAGCAGAACACAGCACAGCGATGTAGCTCTGCAAGTAAAGAGAAGAGAGTAAAAAGTTCTATCGCTTCTTAAAGATCTTGTTATTTTTCACAGTGTTATATAAACCTTAATCATAATGATATGTGGAAAGGGAACTCGCTGAGATTTAAAAGGTTCCAATGCTATCAAACACTTCTTGTAATTGTGATTTACCTCCTTTGTTTTTGAAGTACTCTGAGTCTTTCCACATGAGTGGGATTCGTAGGTCTATAGAGTGCAAATTATACAATTAAAGATATAAAAAAATGCTGTCAGTACTTTTTCCTTATGTGTTGTTAACACTCACCGGAAAGAGCTACTTTTCCAGTACATGGCACCAGATCTTCATTTGGTCTGAAGCAAAAACCAATATTATATATCCAATCAATTCATAAACAATGGTTGGATATAACATGAACACTAAGATAGTCCAGTAGAACACCAGAAATTAAAGAGTCAAGACAAATAAGTTGAATTAATACATCATCACTATTTTTGATTAAAAACACTGTTTTATTATTATGTCATTATGCTACACAAATATATTTGTATTTTTTTCAAACAAATGTATTGTTTATGTATTGGTGCTTGATTTAAAATAAAATGTATTGTTTATAATTACATATAGAGCTTATCATTGTAAATACTGTAAATACACTTACTCATGTTAAAAAATGCATGTTTTGAATTAATCGACTCTGAGGATTTAGGAAGTTTGCTCATATGACCTCTAGTGGCTGGTAAGAGACATGGCAATATCCACAAACGCTTCCACTCTTAAATCCAGGTGTATAACATTCCTTGATATCCCTCCCTACAAATGTATTATCTATTTAATCATACATACATCCTTGCACTCCATCTGACCTGCACGCCTCTCTTTGTAGGATTTGAGCTCTCCTCACTTTCTGTAGTTCGCTGAGCAAGGCCAGAATGCGTGCATTGCAGGTTAGCAGGCTCTTGGAGGCCTCCAGGGCCTGCTCTTTCTGGGAGCAAGCTGCCAGTAGCTTACTTGCTCCTTCCTGCATTCGCACCTCCCTCTCAATCTGCTTCAGTATCTCTTTGTCCTGCCCAAGTTCAGTGGGGAAAAAACACAAGAACATTATTTTAATTAAGTATACTGAATGTTTAACGACACCTTTAATCATGAGGTTGATGTGTTTGGCCTTTAATTAAATTTCTTGATGTCTATTGTACAGATTGCTATGAAATTTTGAACAGGCTTTCATGTTTCCCTCCAGATATATTGTAATAACTTATGTTATCCACTTGCTTGCTGCAATCGTATGTTACCTCAGGTTTAACTGGACAAATTTCACCTTTTCCGATATCGTGATTTATGACTAAATATAAAACATGTAATTCCAGTCTCCTGTTGTTATGTGTACAGTAAAAAACACGACTACACCATGACATCAGATTGTAGTCAGTATTACCAGCCTTTTACCTTTCACCCTGCTGTTTCTGCTGGCAGCAGGCTTCAAATACACTAATATCTATCCATCCATAAGATCCCACTTCTCACTGAGTTAAACTGGTGCATTACATTAATCCCTGGATACAATGCAAGACTAAACTGATTTCAAGTGGTTAGACTATAAAGCAATGAGACGGTGTTACCCTTCGTTTCTAACTACAGATTTTATTCTTTCATAGATTTAAAAAAAAATGTCTGTGGAGCAATGGAATAAGTCTGTGTGCTGTGGATAGAATTTCTTGATGCAGTTCTTTGTTGATAATCCACTTAACAGCATATTTCCTAATAAGCTTTCCTCAAGAGACTATAGTTGAGAGTGCAGCTTAACTTATTGCTTTATTATGTGGGTATTGTATTATAGTTAGAAGATTTTTATGGCCACACTATACATTAGCTGTGAATAGCTTGTGAAATATTTGAGTTTGAAGCAGGTTCTCTGAATTAATCATTAGATAAACTTCAATTGATTCTACTGTCACAATCAGCATTAAATCTTCCCATCAGTTAGATAATAATCATACTGTAAATAGCCTTAACAGTGCTATTTAAGATTCTCATACTTGTGTACTCTCATGTTATGTGTTGATTAGTATCACACATTTGGACTGGAGTCTTTGGACGTTTAGTGTTGCATAACTCAGTCATGTTCCCGGAGCCTAAGCCTTGTTGGTATGTTTTGACTGCATTTTAAAGAGATCACCAAAGATTACATAAACCTGTACTTCACACAACCAAATCCTTCACATAGTCTCAAGACTCTCTCTCACATAGAAATCTAGAATATGCATTCAAATGAAACCCATATATGAACCACATGTGTTAAATACTTAAGGAATCAAATGTTTCGATCACATAGTAAAAAACACATAGTATAAAACTACAATTTAGAACCACCTTTATATTTTTGAGGTCAATCCTAATTTTCTGTGCAGAATCACAGTATGTACCACAATCAGAAATGTGCTGAGAAACCATAAGAAATTATCTCCTCTCACTAACCTGGGTGTTATCATTCATGTTCCTTTTCTGCAGTCCCTCAGGGGTCAGCTCCGGTCTGTGTCCAGTCAGCAGGCACAACAGTGAGCGGACTGACTAATCTTATAGCTGACTACAAGAGTGAAACCTGCAGCCAGAACAGTTAGTTACTCAACAGAGATCAAAACAGTCTTAAGCCTCACGACAAGAGGCTGCAGCATGAGGGATTAGAGGAGTCTCAGTTCTTAGGTCTTCTATTCCAACAGCTCTATCACGCACAAGTCAATGTCTAAACATACACTATATATGCACTGACAATCTCTGTATGGGGTGAATTGTAAAATATGCTCATATTTAATAAAATGTTCCACCTCATGTCTGTTTTTCAGTGAAAACTCAATTTCAGTAAACTGTCAAAAACTAAAATTTCAAATTCCACTTTAAGATTAGATTATTAGTACAGAAACACACAGGAGATTGATTAGAAAGGTAATGCATTTTAATGTACTGTAAACTGTATATGACGTAATCTGGTTACATATTTCTTCCTGAGGCCAGTGTTGTTGTGGTCTGTGTTAACACGGAACAGAAAATATAACTCTAACACCCTTTTGCTACTGTACAGTATTTACATATTCACAGCTACTTAATGAACTAATTCATTTATAATTCCAATAATTAATTATTTGGAAAAAGCCTGCTTCAGTCAAAGTAGTGATAATGACTAATAGGTGATTAAAAACACATTTTAACTACTTCAAAACTACTGTAAATGTACAAAGTGCTCCTGAAAGTGGAAATGTGTTTGTCAGTACAGTAAATTCAGCCTCACATCATTAGAACTAAAAAAAAAAAGCAAAAAAACAAAACAAGAAAAGTTATAAATTAATCTTCACAGAGATATATTAACACAACAAAAATTTCAAAAAGGCCCACAGGTTTTTCCTCTCACTCCACCCATCCATGGCTTTTATCCCTCTTCTACTTCTGTAAAAATGTCACTTAGGAAGTACTGAGATACATTGGTGGGCTCCTCCTCTACTGAGCTGCTCTCCACATAGTCACTTTGCTGAGAAGCTGAAACCTACAAGAGAAAAACAAAGGATTAGCTTTAATCAACTTCATGACAGTGTGTAAAAATTCCATTGAAATAAGACAGCTCCCCTTCATCCTTACCTCAGCTGTACACTGAGAAGGTCTAGTACTTGGGTCTGGGCTTCGGCTACTATTTTCAGCGTTCTGTTTAATAGCCACCTCTGTTTGTGTTGGTGATGTTGTGGACAATGTTGAGTGAGCTTCGTCTGACAGTTGTGTCGGACTGGGTGTTGGAGCGACATGATCTGGTATTGTGCTGGATCGTTTTCCTGCTGCACGTGGGGTTCTGACGGAGCTCTTGGAAACTGCTTTGCAAGGTTTATAATCGCCAGAAGGGGCAGCGCCGTTTGTCTCAGAGAGGAGGGAAACTGAGTCTTTGGATTTTCTGTAATTTCAGAAGTTGGGAAATAAGCATTTATATTAATTGAGATACATTTTTTATTTTGTCCAATACCTGCAACACTGATGATATTTCAACACTGATGATATTTCAATAAGCTTCTGCTGCGCTTGTGCTAATTTGCAAATGTCAGCATGCTAAAGAGCTAAACATCATCTTACCGTTATCACTGTGAGCATATGAACATGCTGACATTTCTATTTAAGTTCAGTCACAAAGGTGGTGGCATGGTTGAAGTTATGTTTAACATTAGGTAAACAATATGATTCAACACTTCAGCAACATGGGGAAGATTTCTGTTTTTCCTCACCTACTCTGACTTCTGGCGACCATGGTCTTTGTAGGCAGAGTTGGTGCTCCTGAGCTGCTACTCTTTGCACAAGTTAGAGTCTCTTTTTGAGTGTCTACTTGATCACCACTTCCTTTCTGTGGTTCAGTGACAACTTTGCCTGCTTTTATTGTTGCATCAGAGGCTTCTGGCTGCACAGAAGGCCCAAGATTATGGGGCACCTGGATGGTGTCTGTAGTGAGAGTCTTGCTGGCTTGTTTTGTCCTTTCCTTTGTGGTCTTAACCTGCAATTTGGCTGGTTCAAAGACAGACAGGTACAGGATGAAAAAAGAACTGTCCAATTTACTCAGAGTACTGTGATGAGCATATATTTATCCTTTAAATACCTTCTCTTCCAGTGCCTCTTAGCCTCTGCTTTGTTGTGGGAATTTCAGTATCATTATTATTCTCTACAGTCTCTGGAAACTTGGTTGGCTGAAGTGTAGCCCTCGCTGTACCATGAAGACAAAAAATAAACATTAACTGTCACTAATATAGTATTAGCAATTGTTTTTTTTAAATGGCAGGGAATAATGTAATCACTCTACCATCTGCATCCACTGGATTCTTCATGATCAAGTCCTGTTGTAGGAGGAAAAGAAACTGTTACAAATACTGACACTTCATCAAACTGCAGATAAAAGTGGTTTGTTGGAACTTCACTTACTTTATGTGTAGTTGGGTCCAGTCCAGTATCTTTTACATTCGTGAGGTTCATCTCACCACTCTCCTCTGTGCTTATGGCTATAGGGGCATCAGAAAGAGACACATCTTTTGCTGCTGCTGCTTCCGAAGTCTCTCCAAGAAGACCGCTAAGGGGTGAAGACAGTTGGAGAATCAAGCACCAAACAAAATAGGCTCCACACCTGCCTAGATTACTAGCTGATGAAGACAGGCACAAACCTCTGTTGGGGTACTAATGCATCTGTTTCAGGAAGATAAGAGAAGCGCTCAGCTGCACTGTCCACCACCTCCCCTGATGAGGAGACTGGGATCTCCGTCAGAGAGAGGATGAAAAATGGTTCATCTGGATCTGAAGGCACCTGCTCAGACAGCACTAAGAGGGAAGGTGAGAAAGATTTTAGTTAAACCATTGTGTATACAGCATAGCGACAAACAGCTTATGTGAGTGGAAGGTGATGTGTGATTAACTTACTGTCTGGAAATAGGGTGAGACATGGATAACTTTGGGACCCTTCTGAAGCATTCTAGGATTAAGAGAATCAAAGAGAAACAAGATGATTATTTTTTAAATGTGACAAGAGCTTCTTGACCATAGTTACACTTAACTCTTCGTAAAAATCATATTAATTAGTGCGATGAATTGCTGTAGTGTTTTAGCTGATAATATACAGCAACAGTTCCCAATCATTTTTGGCATGTACCCCTTTATGAACACTAATTGGCATGTTCCAAAAGTGTTCATTTCATTTTAAAGATTGATTCATTACATTTAGTCCTTTTAACCATTTATCCATCACTTTTATTAAACAATTTAGACCTCTCTGCTTGCTCACTAACTAGTTTTCATGCAAGTATTGTTCAGATGTTACAGCTGGCTCCCTGTGTGATCACAATCTTCAAGAAGTAATTTTATGATATAAAGCTGGTATGTTAGATTTGGACTGCGTCTTAGATTGACAAGTAAGTCTCCTTTAGAACGTTTGTTATTCTATGGCTCTAAACATAGAGAACAACTGTTACAGACACATCTCACTATAGGGGGTAACCTGAACCCCATTTACCGTTTAATTATTGCATCAATTATAAATAGTCAGATCTCTAAAAATTCATATAACAAAACAAACATGATGCTGGAAGTGAAAGAAACAACGTTAAGGCTTTAACTAGGATGTCCATAACCCTTTCACACCGAATGTGTCACAAATAAAACAAATTAATTTAAGTTTTACTTATGCCACCTTTTTCTAAAGAGATTGATTGTTTATGTTACCTGGGTAGACGGGACTTGTGTTAAACATCCCAGAGAGGATCCCTCTGAAGGCCTGTCATCTTGACTGAGTTGTTCGACAGCTAGTTTCATGCACCCAAGTGAAGACCCAGCATTATCTGGACGAGAGTCTTGCCTACTATGTTGTTCAACCGCTCCCTCTACTGGTTCCTTGTAAGGTCTGAGTTCAGACACAGGGTTTTGGGAAACAGCAACCACACCCCCTGAGCAAGTGCCAGAATCTGGAAAACAAGATACATCAATGATTAACAAAGGGACAAATGGCCAAAGACGCCATAATACTTAAAATAAAAAATATGTATAAGTGTTGTCTGAACAATGGGAACTTTTATTACTCATTTTAAATGTGCCAAACCTGCTTCTTCTTGTGTTGTGTTCTGGACCACTGGTTGTGGTTTTGGAAGTTGGCTGCTGCGTCCCAGGTTGAGTCTAGGTTTTATAAGCCTACCTCTACGAGTTGGAGGAGCTTTTCTTGATGACGCAGAAGAGCCAGTTGACTGTGATTGCGATTCATCAGTGCTTTAAGGGAGGGGGGGAAAACAATGTTACAAGAAAAACCTTTAACTTATAGTTCATTTAAAGCACAAGACTGCAAATAAGAATAGTATTTTCACTGTCAGTTGCCTTTTTTTTTTAAATCGACTGAATGTTGACACAAAAATCTGGAAAATATGACTCAATCTTACCCATGAGCAGAGTGAGATTTGTTGTTTGACGTTTGGTTGCTTTCACTAGCTTCAGAACACTGTTGAGCTGCATCTTGACTTCTGTCTTCTGAGTCACTCTTTGGACATGACCGATGACTGCTTTCTTTTTTATCTAATTTGGAGTTTACATTAGTAGTCAATGCAGAATTTAGTTTTGATTCTGTGGAGCCATCTTGAGAAAACTGGACATTTGAAAATGCAACTGAATCATCTGTTTGTTGGGTATTTAACTCTGTAGCTGTAGTTGACACATTCACTGTGCAATTCCCTTGTGAAGAAAGTCCAGCCCCCACTTCAGGATTATTTGACATTTTGTCCTCTGTGGATTTTTCACCGCTTTCATTTTCAGAAACTAAGTCTGTCAACATAAAACAATTCTCAGCAACCCAAGATGTTGCTAATATATTGTTATCATTTGCACTGTCCAGTGATGTTTTCAACTCAGTAGTTGCAGATTTTGTTGACTCGATCAGGTTTGTGTTTAATGAAGGATGTACTGACATTGAATTCTTGCTGCCAATTTCTGTGGGTTCAAGTTCTGTCTGTGCACCGTTTTTGTCCACAGACTGTTGTTCTGTTCTGTTAGATGTGTCCATATGGTGTTGTTCTGAGGTTTTACTGATTCCCTTTTGGTGCAGTGTTGACCGTGTTGTTCTGGTGGATGATGCTAGATTGGGTTTGGGTTTGACCTTGGGAAAGCGTCGCCTCCTTTGAGGTACATTTGGTTCTGAGCTCTCTGAGCTTGAGTCTAGTCCAAATCCAGCATCTGTTTTTTGTTCCTCTGTGGGTTGATGGGTAGTACATAATTCCAATGACAGTACTGAAACTGAAGCAGTGCCAGTACTTTCACATGATTTTTCAGGAAAGATGGTACTGCACGTTGGCTGTGCTTCTACCTCTGGTACTGTCGCGTTACTAGACTCAGGCCTTGATGGTGTATTGGAGTGTGACCCTTGTCCAACTTTTAATTCTGTCACAGCTGATCCGGATGTCACTAGATTAATGCAATGATATTCTGTGGACTCCAATATTGGACTTGTGACTCCACTGGCCTTTTCACCACTGGGTTCCAACTGGACTTGAACTCTGGATAAGTTCTGGTCTTCTGAGGCACCCTGACCTGATGTTGCTATACTTGAATCTACCTGACCAGAAAGTCCAACACCTATATTTTTCACCTCTGTTGTAAAGAATTCTTCTGTTGGTATAACAACAGAGCTTAAATCCAGCGATGGTATGAAATCTGAAGCAGAAACAGTGCTTTGAGTTGTTTTGTCAGGGAAGGTGGAACAAGTTTGTTCTGGTTTTACATCTGGAGTTGTGCTGAAGTCTTTCTCTATAGAATCTGTTGTGGTTTGAGGCTTTGGCCGAGCAGTTCTAGATGTCTGTGGTAGGTTTGGTTTGGGTATGACTTTTTGTGATCGACTCCTTCTAAACTGACAAGTAGATGCAACTTCACTCTTTGCTTTTTGACTGAGGGGTAAATCGTCTACAGGAGGTACAAAACCAGCACATTGATGACTGCCCTCTTGGACTGGGACAGAATCTGTATTTGACCCTTGTTCAACTTGTGGTTTGGCAATAAATATTTCAGAAGTTGCTGAATTAGAACCACTTGCAACTAATTCAGGATGAGACATCAGTTTTTCATGTGTGGATTCAGATATTGATCCTGACAGTGTTCTGGCGTGTTCTATACTGGGTGGAAACTTGTCTTCGGAGAAGTTCTGGTTTTCTGAAGCACTTCCGCCTGATGTTGCTACATTTGAACCTATTTGACCAAAAAGTCTACTATCTGCATTTTTCTCCTCAGCTGTAGATAATTCCTGTGTGGGTATGAGAGTAGAGCCTAAATCCAATGATGCTGTCAAATCTAAAACAGTACCAGTGCTTTCAGTTGATTTTTCAGGAGGGGTGGCAGAAATTTGTTCTGGTTTTACATCTGCCACTGTTTTGGTGATTGGAGGTGGGCTGCAGTCTTTCTCAATAGAATTTTTTGTGACCTGGGGCTTTGACCGAACAGTTCTACATGTCTGCAATAGGTTTGGTTTGGGTTTGACTTTTTGCAATCGACTCCTTTTTGACTGTAAAGCAGATGCAACTTCCCTCTCTGCTTTATGACTGACATGTAACTCTTCCACAGATGAAACAAATCCAGCACAATCATGACTGCCTTCTCGGCCTGGGGCAGAATCTGTATTTGACCGTTGTTCAACTGACATGACTAATGTGTCAGATGCTGCCAAATTATTTGAGTCCCTCTCAATTATTTCATCTTTAGTCGAAGATACTGACCAAGACTCTTGGTTGGCATGTTCCAAATTGGACTCAAACTGGCCACTAGAAAAGCACTGGCTCTGGGGAGTCCCCTCCTGACTGCCCGATGGCTCGTCTGTTAGTTTGATTTCAGCACAGGAAATGTCTTTCAATAATGGTGGAGTACATTCTGGTAACTTAGGGACTGCTTCTTCAGGAACGGATTCAATAACTGGTTTGATGACAGCTGATGTCTCTGGTTGGGATATTAGCTGTGCAGCCTTTGAAGTTTGGCAAAGTTTAGATGGGACATTTTTCTCTGAACTCTCTGAACATGACTGCAATTGAGGAGTGTCGTTCTTATCAGAACCAGTAAACTGTTCAATACAAATCTGTTCAGTGTCACTACTGTCTGCTGTGCTGTTCTGTTGCTCCAGAGCGGCAATAATCTCTGAGGTTTCTGTGACACCATTATACGAAGCTGCAGATATACAAGGAGTGGAACTTTGCTCATGTGCTGCAGGATTTGATGGAATCTCGTCTTCGAGGTGTTGGCTTGTTTCATTGTTTGATGTTGTCCCTGCAATTAAGCATAATGGCACATTTCATATTTACTGTAATTTAAACCAAGCAAAATAAATTTTACTATGAGGATTGGTGTACTTTTTGTAGTCTGACCTGTTATGTGATCTTGGGTGGCTTTTTGATTCTGTGTTTCCTGAAAAAGGTGAGTCAGATTGCCGATGGTCAGCAGGGTTTGAGCAGCTTCGTTGTAGCTTTCATCCTCAGATACTGAAACAAAAAACAATCAAAACTATTCACAAATGTATACAAAATAGATAAATAAATGTATCACAATCCACTGGTAGCTATGCCGAATATGTCTTCAACATACCGTCTGCCTGCTCTGAAGAAAGGAAGTCTATAACATCCTACAGGGAAAACAAATATATTTTAAGAAAAATCAAAAGGGTCCCGGATAAGCCACATCTTGATTTGAAGGGATGTGATGTAAATGTAAAAAAAAAAAGGTTTTGTGTAATGTGTTACAGATTAAATCAGGACCAGATAAATGTTGCTATGCATTCATGCAGCTCATCAAAGTATGAAATACTAAGACTTCATGCATCATGTTTAAACTTAAACTTCCTACTTTTCTTCATTTTAAATAAGCATGTCATGCGTGATCCAACCACACAAACATTTATTAAAATTGAAAACATGATAACAAAGGAAGAAAATAGCTTTATGATCTTACTTTAAAGATTAGACTACAGATATTATATTAGGGATATAGATATTAACTAGGGATGCACTGATACCAGTATCAGGTCCAATAATGGGCTCATGTACTTCAAAAATGATCCAATTCATTGTGCACTGAAATAACTTTATACTAATATTATGCAGCTCATGCGATAAAACTGTGTTATATGTTGCAATTGTGTTGTAATACACTTGTTCATATAAAATCATAACTATGGTAAAATACACCAAACTGATAAGCATATACTGTGACTCAGGTTACATTACATTAACTCTGTGTTGGTGAAGCATGTAGGCAGAAGGAGGCATTTCAGTGGTTTGGAGGCATTTTTAATTAAAGCTCGCTCCAACTTAAACAATTAATATTATAGATATTCTATACATATAAATAGTGCATGATTATTAAGTATTCATACTCTGTATCGGGCAAGTGCTCAATTGTAAGTACTCTTACTTGGTCAGAAAAAAAAAGAAACAGTATCTGTGCATCCCTAATAATGTAACTGTCATGATGATTTAATTTCCCTTGATTTTATTTTAGGCATAGTTCACTTACAACTAGCAGATCCAACTGATGTTCACATGGTTCAGCTGTGCCCATCTCATTTTGTGCCTGCTCACAAGAGGCATCAGGGCACAGTGCATCTTGGGAGATGCCCAATACATCAGGAATATTGGCCAAGATATCAAGCTAAGTGTGGAATGAGGGGAATCAGAGTGTATTATGGAATGTACAACCATGCACAAAGAAAAAAAAATAATGAAAAAACCTTGTTATAAATTATACAAAAATAAAATGAATGAATGGTGTGTATCAGTGTAAGATTATATAGGAAACTGTTTCATACCTCCTCCATAGCGTCTTCCACCATTAAAATTTTAGAATGTGGGGCGTGCAGGCTCGTGGGCACAAATGCAGGTGCAATACTGTCCTTACTGGGGCTACATCCAGCGTGCTGTTCTTCCTCAACCTCTTCTTGCCCCAACTGCTGATCATTCTCCTCATCACTGTAATCTGACTGAGAAGCCTTCAGGGCCACAAGTTTGGGCTTTTTGGACTCTTGGTCTGATTGTGGCATTGATGATCTTCCCCTCTTGACTGTGCATTTGGGTTTACCTGCAACAGCAGGTGCAGTGTACTGTACTGGTGAGGAAGGCGTGGTTTCAGATGCAGAGGAGTGTCCATCTTCTTTACAAGAGTAAGTCAAGAGCTTAGTGGGTTTGGGGACTCTCCCATACCTACAAAACACAATCACACATGATGAACCTCTCTTATCCTCCATATTCTTATAAACTGGAATGTTTATAAATACAATGGTAGAAGTAAAACCTGAAAAACTGGACCTGGTAGGTCTTGGAGATGGAACAGGAGCTTCCTCTTCTTCAGAGGAAATATTATCATTGTCTGAAATCCTTGAAGGTGACGCATCTTCATTTACCTAAAAAGTTGGGATAACCTTCAGTAAAGAAACAATTCGTAGAAAGATCAACTGATTCTATACTAAAACTAAAACCACCTGCTCTTTAGAGGCTCTGTCGCTCACGCCGTCATCTCCACTACCTTTGGCCTTTGTGGAGGGTGGTGGAACCTTTTTACCCCACTTCCGGCCCAAAGGCACAAGTGGTTTTGGTGCTCTGCCTCGTGAAAGTTTAGCTGGCTTGACTGCTGTGTCCTTGGTGTTCACTTTATCACTTTTTTCAGATCTAAATATTAGAACAAGACAAGATTTTAATGCCAACTAAAGGTGCATAAAAAATAATATATTTTCTAGTATTAAGTGTAATTACATGTCTGAGTTTCTTGGATCCTCAGGAAGTGCTGCTTCATTGTCTTCAGTTATGCAGGGCTCGCCTGAGCAGAGAAAACAAAATTAAGCTGTCTTTAGTCTAGTCAGGCAGATCTACACTCACTCTTGCAATGTCTGTACAAACATGCCTACATCATTTAAATCTACTAAGTTTGAAACAATCAAGATAAATTCCTTAAAATAACTGAGCGCTCCTTTACCTTGTTCAGTGCCCTTTTCAACAGTTTTGTTTTTCTTATTATTTGGTTCCTCAGTTGAAGCATCCTTTTCAGTCTTTCGTTTTCCTTGCTTTTTAGGCTTGGAAGCCGTGGCTTCCCCCTCATTACAGAGCAGCTCATTCTCCTTTTCTCCCCCCACCTCATCCTCCAAGTCAAGATGACTCTCATCTTCCTCATCTTCCTCGTCCACATCGCTCAGCTTCCTTGCAGCTATTTTGCCTGAGAAGGGGTTGAGTACACAAGAATGTTGAGACAAGACTAACTGTAGTCCATATAGACACTGATATGAAGAAATAATACATCAACTCCCTGAGTATTAAACATGAGAATTATAATAAAACATGGAGAGATAGTTACCCTTTGCCTTTTTCTTCTTCTGCTTCTTGGGGGAGTTCTTCACAGCCAGTGACTTGAGTTTCTTCCTGTTTTTCTGAACTTCCAGAATTTTTTCTAGCAGCTTAGAAAAATACTCTATATCCAGTTTACGCCTTTCTCCTACAAAACAACTGGGAATAAATGATAGTCTACCAAAATACACAGGGGAAAATAACAATTTACTGTGATATTCAACCAAGTAAATATACAGTTCTACACAGTACTTACGGAAAGCTTTGTCTATCCTCCACGCATTCTCTCGCTCTTCTCTTTTGAATTTGTTCTGAAAATTTACATCAATTTAATTAAACAGACATTTTTGGTCAACAAAATAATAGAAACATCTGTCAGAATAATGCAATACAATTCAGCAGCAGCACAAACTACATCTTCACATCAGCTTGATGTACCTACTCAATAAATTAGGCTGTAGTCATACATTGTATGTGTTGTCATCACTGACCTTTATTTCTGCTCGAGTCCTGTGAGGAAACAGTTGACAAATCATGGAAAAGTCTGTCCCCACCATACTAACAGCCAGGAAGAACATGTCTGTCTCTGATGAAAGTGAGCAAAGAATAAGCAAATTTAAAAACAATTATGAACATTATATCCGAGCAAAATGTGTGAGAAAACTTCAGCTGTGTATATCTATAATACATATCAGTTCAACCTTCACTAGACCAAGGTTTTGAACAGGTCCCCTTCCTGAAGCTGGAATAAGTTGTAGTGGAGCCACGTTCAAAGATGGGATCTCGACCTTGTGCTAGGTTTGGCCCCTTTGCTCGCTGAACTTCCACTGTTAAGCTAAGACAGAAGTTGAGAAGATATTAAGACAGACAGTTGGCTCCACCAGAAAAAGTAACTGTAATTTGAGTCCACTGACCTTTCTTCATCAATTATCAGTGAGCCATCCTCTGCTACTTTGACCTGAGGAACCATGAACCCTTCCTCCTGCTCTTCATCTGCCTCCTCATTTTCCTCCTCCGTTTGGCTTAATATTTTAGGGACAACTTCAGGGTCCTGTGCTCTCTCTGGAGACCTGCTGAGTTTCCATATTAGATTATAATACTGTGCGTATCATTTTCTTACCATCAATAAAGCAAACAAATAAAAAGGTTCTGAAATGATATAAAGGACAATGGGATAATCACCCCCCAAAAAAAATGCTGTTTAGTGTCAACTGGACATGCTTTAAGTTCTTGAAGAACTTCATGTTCCATCCAGAAGGCCTTAATCAGAACTGATGAGGCCTTCAGGACAGAAGGTGAAATGTCAGTGGCAAGTCCAGTTGCCACTGAACAGCATTTTTGGGATAGCCATGAGCTGAATGACTATGAATCTTCACAGACTTACTCTTCTCTTTCTGGTGATGTTGGGACCACAGTCTCATTCTCCTGGGTTGAGTATTCTAAACTGGATCTGAAAAAAAAAACAGGCAAATAAAGTTACTATGATATTAATATCATCATTATTATTAATATAATAGATAGAAAAAGATATGTTCCATAAGCTTGACAAAATTGCAAATGAGACACTTACGTCATGGGGTTAGACATTGGCAGATAATGAATTAGGTCCCTCATTGTCATTTTGGCAGGATCTAAAGTATATTCCTTTAGACGTGTCTTAGCTTTCTTGAGTGTCTGCAATATCAAATGATACCATTCATTTAACTTAATGAAACAAAACATATTTTACAGTATCAAATAAATTAACATATAATTACACTGAAGGATAAAAGCACTGAAAATGAGCAAACATACTCTTATTAGTACACAGAAGAGTCTAAGCTCACCTTTTCTTTGTGCCTCTCCTTCCGGAGCAACTCTCTGAGCTTTTGGGCCTTTGCCAGTCTCTGTAAGTCTGACGGGTCATTCAGAAGTCTACTCAAGGACAACGCTGAGGGTGACAGTGAAAGTCCACTCTTAGAAGACACAAGAGTCTTGGCTTTTTCTGACAGTTCTATAGCTTCTTTGTCTGGTATAAAGGGGGGTACTCTATCTGGTGGTCTGGGAGGAACTTCTTTGACTTCACTGCCTGATGTGATTTCTAATTGTTTGCCACTGTCTGCTGGCAGATGGGTTTGTTCAAGTGAGTCTTCAGCTGGAGGGACAGCTAAAGGTGCTGAATTGACAGAAGGGATGGATGTGGGTTTAGGCTGTACTTTGGGCTGCTTCACATTTTCTGAAGGTCTTCGTCGTCTTGGGGACTTGAGTCCCTGAGGGTCTGCTGTAGGAGAAGTTTGGCTGGACGTTGCTGGTTTGTCAAAGTCTGATCCAGAGGCTTCAACGGGAGTTTCAGAGACTGCCTTGACAGGGGACTTTGGTGTTCGAGCAAGGGTGGCAGGGCGGCCTGGTGCCACTTTGGGCTTGATAGAAAATCGCTTCCTTCTCTGAACTGCAGCTGAAGAGCTGCTACCTTCGCCATTTTGGTCACTGCCATCCCTAAACAGCAGTAAAAGTAGTTATTTTTGTGATGCGTAAGTAAAGCACTGGTCATTGCTTCTAAAATAAACTGTTAGAAGTAATTTATGCTTTTCACTTACCCTGGGCCTGTACTTTTTTCCGATGGGGTCACAACAGACTTGTTATCTGTCACAGACAGATCACTGATGCGCTCACTAACGTCACTGGGGATCTCACTGGCCTCCGGATTTGATGAAGGGGCTTCCTGAGGTGTTGCTGCTGTTCTCCCTGCCGTACTGACATTGGGCCGGACACTAAATCTTGACCGGCGAAACATTTTGACCTGAAAGCACACACATCAATAAAATATGTAAAGTTTTGTGAGTTGAAAAACAGACTCTGTCTTCAATACAGAACTGAAAACTGATTTCCTAGTCATTTTGCTTTGCATCGCTGTTGGATTTACACAGTTTCAAGAAAAAGTAAAGGCCCTGTTTGCAATTTCCTGGTTTTCTGCATAAAGTGGTCATAAAATGTGATCTGATCTTTACCAAAGTCACAAATATCAACAAACACAATATTTCAAAACTGATAAAACACAATCAGTTGTGATTTTTGACTTATTAAACATACAGTCATAGTGGGAAAAAGTAATAGCAACACCAGGTTTCTGATGTCACTAAATATAACCACCGAGGAAGATATTGCTCTCCAAACAAAACATTGCAGCAAAAATGAAGTTTGCAAAAGACCACCAGTGATTCCCTACCATTATATTAGGGGGGCGCCCCAGCCCACACGTACACACACACACACTCACAGACAGACAGACTTGCACTCACACATATGTGAACACACTCCCACCAGCTTACAGAGAGTGCACATTGGAAAATCTGACACTTTTAAACAGTTAATGTATTTGTATTATACACTGCAGTGACAAAAGCTGCACACTTTGTGGATAACTGTCATAAAAACAAATGTTCCGTTGTTGAATGAATGTACAGTTCAAATAATTATTCAGTTGTTATATTGACTGCTGTCATCAAAAGAAACACATGAACAGCATGATTCCTTTAAGTTTGTGTGTCAGTGGCCATTTGTACCATCCTCCTGGATGTTATGCAGTTCTAATCCATAGCTACAGGAAGCACTTGCTTGAGGTTATTGCTGCCAAAGATGGTTCACCCAGGTATTAATTTCTTTTATTTATTTTCCGTAACTTTTTCCACCATAAACTCTGTCTGTTTAACTGGTGTGTTCAAGAAAGACACGAAAGATCATGAGTGTCTCTGTTCTATCAGCTTATAAATATAATGTTAGTTTATATTTGTGACTTTGATGAAGATCCAATCACATTTCATGACCAATATATGCAGAAAAACAAGAAAATCACAAACAGTGCCATTACTTTTTCTTGCAACTGTACTTTAGTATGAGTCCTGACTACTTCATTTATATGTTCAGTATTATGGCATATTGCATAATAAGACAAAGGTTTAATAAAGTATAATAAAAATAACAGAATATAATGATATATATATATTTATTTTTATTTACTTCACACAAAGTGGGATAAAGGTCAGTATTTGGCTAACTACACTTTGCCTTTAAAACAGCACAGGACAGCAGGACATTGTCACTTCTTGCCTCTGTCTCCTTGTCATGAAAACGTGTCTTTCCAAATCTGTCTTGCAGCATAAATAAATATGGTAGCATGGGCGTTTAATATCAAGCTGTTCCACTCCTCCCGTGAGATTGTCACGGCAGGTTAGCACTATCGTTACAACACTATGTAAAGCGTGTTGTGGAAAATAATGGAAGTAAATGTAAACACTTTAACTGGGGGTTCGTAAATCAACAAAACATTTATCTCATTTTATAGGTGCAATGTTGTGAAGTTCTGCAGCGTAGAAACGTTCAAGCAGCAACGTAATGCGACAAAGCAACAGTTACTCCTGCAGCACCAGCAATAGTCACATTAGCTAATTGATATTATTGCCCAAACATCAGCTATCTGCTTAACAACCTGGACTAACGTTAGTGATGCGGACAGTCGAGAAGCCACAAAAAATGACAACGAAACACAACCCGAAGTTTAAAAAGCGTATTGTTACACTTACTAAAACACCTTTTCTGGATAAACACGAGACAGAAAAAAAACGTAACGATAATGGAAAGGAAAAAAAAAAAACAAGTGGAAAAATACACAGAGCTTGGCTGAAACTCGCATGACACTTTAGATACGACTCTTCCTGCCTAGGACCGCCCTGTGGTTACCGTTGAGATACAGAGACAGTTACATTCATCATTTTATCACGTCTACATGTGGTATTTTAATGACGCCAACCTACCTGTTGAAAAATATATCGTTTGCTGGGAGAAATTAGCTTTCATGTGTCGACGACGAGTAGCAAATAGCGGACCCCGAGCACACACTAGTCCTCCATGTTTTTCGTGACGCGATATTATGGTGACGGAAAGGGTTTGTGGGAAATGTAGTCCAGTTGCTTCAGGGCCTGGATGAGGTAACGTGGTACAGTCCATGTGCAACACTTGCCTAAACATTAGGGTAAAAATACTACTAAAGTTTTAATTGTTCTTTCCTTCAGTTGAGTAAATGTACAGAGGTATTAACAGAGAAATGCACTTACTATATCATATTTATTTCATAAAAACACGTCTAATACATTTCTCTCTGGAATGTAGTGAAGTAAAAGTATACATATTCTTCAAAATTATATTACATTAATTGATTCATTTACTTTCCACCCCTAATAGTACATGTAGGCCTAGTTATTTTATTAGTTTTTTGTTATTAATATTGTGTATATATTTACATAATTTATAGATGCTTTTAAAAATACTTTCATGCTTTATGTGGGACCATGTAATACCCAGAGGTGGAATATACTCAAATAGGTGACCGTTCAAGTACTACAAGTTAGAGATATATACATTTCCTTTTTTCATTTTATAACAAGTTGTGCTTATATTTCAATACATTTCAGTGGCAAATACTGTACTTTTTTCTACACATTTTATATAATTTCTTTGTTATTTTAACTTCTGTTACCTTAAATACATTTTCCTGGCAATACTTTTTACTTAAATACTGTTCTTTAGTTCATGTACATTTTAGATTGTATCGAATCTACTTATAGTATAGCAATCTGGTAATAATTTCACTTAAGTTATATTCATCCTCTCTATACTATTAATTATGTGAATCATTTTATTTCACTTATATGCAACTGTTCTAATGTTTAGTTTACTTGATCTGAGGTTTATTAATGTTACCATATGACTCTACTTGTTACTGTCTTCAGGATAAGCTAAATTCACCTACTTTAAGGCCACTTAATAGAACTTGTGAGTCCATTTTTTCCTCTTTTTAGTATGTTCAGTACACAGTTGTTCACCCACATAGTATATCATAGTAGCTATTGTGTGTCCAAAATTCAGACAAGATGTTATGAAAATTGTAGTGGGCTGCAAACTGTTGATTCACTATATTCTAGTCTTAAGAATTTTAAAGACTTGTCAACACTTTGCAGAATTATGACTGAATTATTTTATTTATTTAATGCACACACCATAAGCAATGAACTTCTGTGGACATGCCTTCTCTCACACACTACACTTCTCTCTTCAGCAGATCATGACATAACATTTACTTCTCTGATCAGTGGTCTTCAGAAATAAGGGAACTACTGATTCAACAGAAAAACAACATCATCACAGGTGGAGGTGTAAAAGAAGGGTGGGTCAGGGACAAAACTTGGAAGAAGTTCATGACTTGGATTGTCTTGCACATGTTGTAGCAGCTTGTCCCAAAGACGTCAACTGATATGAAGATCTCCCTTTTCAACTGAGGGCACCACTGAAAAAGTTAGAAAAAAAATAGTTGTTGTCATTTATAAATTAATTTAGGTAATTATTACACAAATATGAACTCTATTTACTTACAGGCAAATGAATGATCAAGCAAAGGGATTTCCAAAAGGATCCCCAAAACCAGTTGTTGAACCAGATGTTTGACCAACAGTAGCAGTTTGCTGTAAGGTGACAAAAAGGCCAAAATTACAAAAAATTACTACAACCTGATTGATGTGAGGGCAATATGTGTCTATGTACCATAGCTACAGGAGGCATTCCAAACGGACTGGAATTCGGGGCCCCAAATGCTTCATCAAATATGTCCTTATTAAGGCCTTGGCCCTGAGCTGGTGCTGAACTGTTTGCAATTGGAGTAGAAGAAAAGGCAGCATCAAGGAGGCCAGGGTTCAAGCTTGGAGCTGGAGCTGCAGCTGGAGCAGGAGCAGGTTTAGGGATATCTAAACAGGCATATTACAGCAGAATTAGACAGGCATGCAGTACATGTCAACTTGCAAAATCTGTCTAAATGCATTACGTAGCTTATTTACCATTAACAACTGCTGACATTTGACTGATATCAAAGTCATCATGATCTGCAGCATCCTGAGCCAGGCCCACTTTATCGGAAAAGTACTGATCAAATGCTACAGCTTTTATGCTGCTGGGAACTGGAGCAGAGTTGGATGTGAGTTCCCCTTTCCTTGCTGGTATGGCAGGGGGCTTGGCAAGCTGGAAATCCTTGAACATGTCTTTCCCAGTCTTCTTCTCTTTATCTCCAAGAGGATCCAAAGCTGTGAATGCACTGTTCTCTACCTTTGGAGGGGTCTCTTTAACTGGCGGCCTAGGAGGTGGGCGTGATGGACCTTGCTGGTCACCCATCGCAGGGAACGAGCTGGGGTGGAAAGGGTTGGTTACCACAGGCTGACCCCAACCTGGAGCTCCAAGTGGCACGGCTGGTGGAGGCTGGCTCCATGCATGCGACGGGACACCAAACTGAGGTGGCATCTGCTGGCCCCAGGCTGTGGGTGGTATGGGTAGACCACCAAAGGTGGACGGCTGTGGGAAGTTGGGCCGAGGGCCTGGAGCTGTCATTCCTGGCATGGGGAACATGGAGGATGTAGCGCTG
This sequence comes from Sandelia bainsii, assembly GCA_032362345.1. Lineage (NCBI taxonomy): Eukaryota > Metazoa > Chordata > Actinopteri > Anabantiformes > Anabantidae > Sandelia > Sandelia bainsii. The sequence goes on from JAUMHL010000004.1 coordinate 4,242,194, forward strand.
GAGGCTCCCCATATGCCTGCAGCAGGGACGCTTGTAGTAGTTGGAGGACCTAACTGAAGATTCCCTGAATATGAAAAAAATGGCCAAATGAATAAAAATTTAAAGGGAATAAAATGTAAAGCTTGAGAAACACGTCTGTCATGATAAATAGAGAGGTAAAATTCCCATCTTGTGTATTACCAAGAACAGCTATGGAGGAGGGAGCAGAGTTGGCAGGTGTACTGTTGAAAAAGTCACCTGGAACAGATGGCCCCTCAAAATGACCAGGAGCAGCAAACAGTTCTGCTCCAAAGAGGTCACTTGCTGTGGACTATTCACCAAAAGTAAAACAAAATATTAAATAAGGTTGCACATATTTTATACATGATAACTCAGAAATGATGCATTACTCAGAACTTCAGAACAGAACCCAGAACAAAGCAAATAATTATATAATATGATTATGTTTGTTAAAAATAAATGCTATTTACCTGAAAATTGCATGATTTACAGGTATTTTAATCACTTCAAGCATGAATGCATGTTATGTTAGAAAATAGATTATGAGCAGAAATGACAAAAGGGTACAGTTGATTATTCAGTATCATAGTAAAAGTGTCAGTTAAGTCAGTTAGAGAAGGATATTACCACAGGGGCATGCATAAAAGACAGAAAGCATCCAAACAGCAGGTCCTTAACCACAGGCCGAAACCACAGATCTTGTACCTTATTTAAACCCAATGCATCTTCTAGTTTATCCTGCCAGCCACCAATGCATAATCCAAATGCTCGGTATAGGAGATGTTAGCAACTAATTATGATAAATATGCCAAAAAAAACCACTTCTAGATAACAAGCATGCAGCCCTCCTATGATTAATCTGACTATGAAATTTCACCTTTGCACTCCTTCGACCTCGTCCAGCCTTTGAGCTCTGCGGAGGGGGGCTTAAGACAACTGAATCCTTGCTATGAATCACTGTGGATTGTGGGTGATGAGTTACGCCATTAGTGACAGGAGAAGTTTTCAAAGATGAATCAAAAAATGGGTTTATGGCTGAGGGATCTAGTCCAGATTCATTGCCGTCCATCATGGTAATTGTGCTGCCCTGAGTTATTTTGCCCCCTAGTGGCCACTGTCCATTACTGAGAGCGAGGATCATGGACTTACTTGATAATTCATTTATCTGCTGACTGAGATCTTCAGAATCTCCATTCAAACAACCGTTAATAATTGTCTTACTAGTGCTGTCAGCAGTGCTATTTAGGTGATTAGTGGTGAGGAACATCTGTGAATTACTGGGGGCTGACCGCGTGGGTAATTTAGAAAGGGGGTCATGTCTGAAAGGGTCACTGTCTGGGGTTGGAAAGTAACCAAATGTTGAGCAAAAAATATTCTCTGTCTGGGAAGGTGCCGTAGGAGCATTGGAAGTTATAAAGGAGTTTCCCTTTATGCAATTCTGATTGCTGTCAACTTCAGCAGAAAAGTCCAGCAAGAGAATATCATTAGAGTCCTGGTAAGCAGGAGAGGGACAGTGGGAGAGAAAAAACAGATTCATGATTCAGTTCAACAGAAAGAGACAAACGTGTTGACACAATGAAAAATGAATTACATGGTGTGAAATGACATGACAATTTTAAACTGCTACCTGTATCATATTTACCGCAGAATAACACTGTGATCAAGTTACATGGTAAATCACAGAGTCCTTCTTGTCCAACTTGACAAATGAAGATGATTAACAGAAAAAGTAAAGCAAAAATGCTAAAGTCAGCACTAGGTACTTGACCTTAAACTGAACCTAGTGAAATGTCTCAGAAACAAGAATATAAAACACCACCATTACAAAACTCCAGGGGTCACCATAGACTTTTTGATAGGATTTACTGGTAGCAGCTTAGAAAGTCTGAACAACAATGAGATCGGTAAACGCGAAGCATAAACTCAATTCTTCAAAGAATACTTTGAATCAAGTCATGAAGTAAATGTATATAATTTGTTGAACACAAAACTGTAGTCTTTTCAAAATTGAGTTCACACACGCACACATCAAATGTTCTGGAAGGTGTGGAGGTTATTCAGTGGAGCCATTTTCTCTTACAAGCAAAATCAGGGTTCAGAAAAAGAAGGCACAAGTAGCACTGCTGTAATTGCACCCACAGAATCAATATTATTACTTTTTTCTGGATGTCGAAAATAATTTTTATAGAGGAAAACTTAAACATAAAAGTATAATTGCACTATTTGTTCCAAGTAATCATTTTACACTATGGCACCACACTTACATTTGGAGCCTGGATGTCTGGGGGGGTTGACATGGCTCCAAAAAGGTCAAGTTGTTCCACTGGCTGGATGTCAAAAAGAAAAAAAATGTATTTATATTCTCACTATATTTTTTTATAATTATTCATTGTTAGGCTGCAAACACAACAGAGCAGAAGTTCTTACTTGGGCAGTTTTTACTTCACCATCCAAGGCACCATTTCCATTCTGAAAACAAAATAGAAAAGAAGTTTTTAAAAAGGAGAGAGTGAGAGAGAGAAATTAAGAAAAGTGCTTCCAAGTGTTTACCTCAACTACAGCGCTGCCATTTTCACCCTGTAGGCAGAAGTAGACTGTTAACAGTTACACTTATTTTCTTAATTCCTGAGGCATGTGTCATTTCACATCATTTCAGTGGAATGTCTGAAGATGTGACTCAGTGAAAGAGCACAGAGAGGCAGTGTTGACATTCATTCAACATTGCCTCCCAAATGGCCACACCAAAATGCTTCTCTTTTTTTCAGAGAGGAAATGTTCTTGCTGTCCAACTTTTGAAAAAAATCATGTTTTTCCAGTGTTAAGTCAAAAGCTTCTAAGTCTGTTACCTTCTGTGAGGCCTCTGTCTCTTTCTTTCTTATGTTGAAGATGACCTGAAAGAGATCTTTCAGATCGATGACCAGGGGCTCTGCCTGTATGGTGACATGAAGACAGAACATTTTCATTGCTGTCTGTTAGTCTCTATTTGTGTAGTTTGTGTTTCTGTTTGTAAGTGAGTGAGTGCTACCTGTTGTGCAGTCTTTATGGCGAAGAACTGATGCTGTCCTTCTGCTCCACACACATATCCAAATGCCCTGTTATCTGTTACATCTCTGGCAATGAAGGAGATCTTATTCACCACATGCTCGTGTTCAATAACCTGAGTGACAAGGACCAAGGGTTTTACTGTATTAGCATTGCAAATACAACCCAATGAACCCCACAGTGTGATATGACAGTAACGGAGTAAGGGATACAGCATTACTCACTCCTGATTTCTCATCAATGATCTTGATGCCCGACATGGAGATATTGACCCAGATCCTCTGTTTGTGTTTGCCTTGGGACCGAGCAGCTACTGCCATACCCTGGAATAAGACGCCTCAATCTGTTCTACTTTTTGCATGTTATAAAAATATGTAACATTTGTGCACATTGATGACATCTGCAGTTAGGACACGTGTTTAAAATTCCTGCATCTTAATATTTTTTATTCAATGTCAAAGCTATAGGGGCAACTCTCAGGTCTTATGCTGCACCTTAAGTTTCATCATGGAGTCCTGGCACATCTTGTCTCCCCGGGCCTCTGGGACATCATCAATGCCAATCAGCTTGGCCTTGTATCGCACACCATCCCCTTGAAACCTACTCAGCAGGTAGTCATCTGTCTTCTCTGGAACATTTAAAAAGAAACTATGACTTGTGCTAGATTTTGAATAGCAAATACCTTAAAATGACTATTAATTCAAAGTATTGATAAAGGCCTGTTCTTGACCACATCTTCTTCCATCACTCACCTTTCTTCTTCTCTTTCTTGAAGGGGACCTTGGATGTGGCTGTTGCAGGGGAGGCTGGAGGGGTTGTGGGAGTTGAGGCTGTAGATGGGGAGGCAGTGCTGGGATCAGCAGGGGCGGGCACGCTGTTCTCCACCTCTGCAGACATGGCGTGGAGTAAGCCTCACTATGCAAGTGGACAGTCAGGGGTAAAACAGGCGGCAGCTCAAGGCCAGCGAGCTCAACCAAGCAGAGGACTCTTAATACCTACACATGCTTCTCTTGTTATTTGCCTGGAGCAGAAAAAGTGAAGTGAGAGAGTGTGGTTGAAAGAGAAAAAAAGGAGAAGATGAGAGGCTAATCAGCAAACTCTTTCTTAGTGAAATTGCAAACAAGATATTGGACCATAAAGGGCCACAAATAAAATACTTTGTGACTCCTAGAAAGGTTTTGTAAGCAGCTTCTTATGTGATTTTTCTGCACATCATAAAACAATAACAATCCACATTAAACATTTACAGCCACACAAACACCCTTCAGAGAGAGAAGCATAACATGGCATATGACCCATAAAACATCATGGCCCCATGTGGACAAGAGCACAGAAAATACATACAGTGTAACCCTGCTTTACCCATGCTGTGTCAGTTGTTTAGCCCTGTAAAGGGGTAAAGATCGTAAATTTATTGCAATTCTACACTGGACATCGTATTTATTTAGGAAGAAAAAACTGGGAGTCATTATAACTTCATGGGTAGATTAAAAAAAACATTTTATAATCAAGCTGTAACATTATGTGATTTGTCAGAGCCATAAAAATGCTGCTCGAGAATCAGTGAGCTGAACTAATTATGGCTCAGAAGCAACATACAATATAACTCTACACATCAGCATTCATCATCATTGTCAATTTATCTGGTGATGGACATACATCAGTCACAATTATAGTGCCACTGCACTTATTGTGCAGGAACCACAAGTCACATGATGCAAAAACATCACACTGGATTATAAAGGACATCACAGCTGCTGAGATACATTTATATGTCCTTATCTGTGTGTAACAAACTGCTTTATATATGGATCCATGACCACCACCATTTAGGCATTTGATGAACCAAGCAATCACAATGAAGCAATGACAATCAATTGCATTCAGTCACACAAAAAAGTCATAAATAATTGCTCTGCGATACATATTGAGTTCATTCAACACAAACATGGTTCTGTGGGGGACATACATACCTTTAGGACTAGTTCCAGTGGCTACGCTGGTTAGAATACCAGTGGAAAGAGGCTGAAAGTACTGTAGGACAGAACAAAGGTTGAAAGTGGGCAAAGGTTGAGCAATTACCTGAAGTTAATCTTACGCTAGCAGAGCAAAAATATCTTGTGATGCACAGCTAAGCACCTCTAAACATTCTCACTTTTAAGCCGTCTATAAAAACTATCATTATACTTCATATAATGACAATGTGGAATGAGGGAAAAGCTATCGTCACAGAATGAATACACCTGTGGGATCATGCGAATTCAGCATGCTTTCATCTAAAGACAAAGCACCTCAAAAACACAGTCCTGGTCCAGAATTATTGTTTATGATTTTATCAATGAAGCAGGTGATTTGTTTGAGGCATAAAGGAAATGAGAGCAATACAGGATGAGATAACAGATGAGAGCTTTAAGGTCACTGAGGGCATTCCAGCTTTGTGCCAATAGTTACTTCTCTATGAAACAGTTCTGACGATATCAGAAAACTGATGCGAGTACACAGAGACTGACAATTCAAAAAAGGTGGGTGATTGGATTTTGAAATTAGCATGTTTTCTTCAGTTGATATTCGCTTAAATGAGCGCTGATTTGCTAGAGCTATTGTAGCTGTAAAACAATAAAGTTTATCAGTTTATCTTCCATTACTGATTTTTAAGTCAAGGAAACAATCCAAGTGCTTGGTTCCCCATGGTGACATTTAAATCCCTGTAAGGCACAGACAGAGGCATGCTGTTTTGTTTGTTTTTGGGTTTGTTTTTTAGTTTTTGGCTGTGCAGGGGAGCTGAGAAAACCCCTAAACACTTGTTGATGCTCCATTTACACGCAAATGACACATGATTGCACCTATCAAGTAACAGTGGTGTCAGGCCTACAAGCTGAAGGAAAGGCTCATAAAAAGTGAATTGTCAGCTGCTGAGTTAAAGGATAACATTTTAACAGTCAACTAAAAAGACAGTCACATCCAGCCTATGAAGAATGAGAGGAAATATCTGCAGCTTTTTACAGCATCCACTAGTGTCACAACACACTCACACACACAAAAAAAACAACACGTAGCCAAGTGTAAATTCATATTTGTCAGCAGAATAACTGCAGCGCAAGAGCAGAAATGTCACAATCCTGGATCGTCAGGAAACGTAAACTGCTGCACATCTGGAGGAAATCAGCGAATGACTCAGTCCGCAAGTGAATGAGATGGTGAAATACCACAGGCCCACTGTGAGCACAGAGGGCATGCAAACACTTTCATAAAATGAAAACAGTCTCTCTGGAAAACTTGTCCGTGGACAGGAACAGATGGGAATTAAAAATCGTGTAGTGAATCAAGGTTAGAAAAAAAGGTAATGTTGCAGCTAAAGGAGAAAGTGATCTGAAAAGAAAACGAACATAGGAAGAACATAATTTGTTATTTCATCAGCTGTGGCAGCAAAGTATCACGATTTGAGCCATAAATGAAATAAAAGACTAAACTGTGTCCCTACTTTTTATAGATAAACTGATTTGAAGTTTGTTTGAGATTGAAAAAGTCAACTTCCCAAAAACGATTTGTTTTTACTCTGTGACATCTTTTTCTAACTGCTTCTCCAGTACAAGCTTAATTAGCGCATCGCTGAAAGTCCAGTGAACAACACAGTAACGTACCTGTTTGAAAGAGCGCAGAGAGATGGTGAAATCCGTGATGTCTGCGCAGCAAAATGAGTAAAATCAAACACAGCTTCGGAAAAACGAGTCAGATGTTTTCCGCTAAACCGAGGACTGAAATAAGCGCCTGCTCCGAACTCCCAGGTTAACCCTTCACTGACTGACAGACCTGACTCACTCGGATTTCAACTGGGAGGGGGGCGGTCATGTAAAAAATATATCACCATTGGTGGGTAGGCTGAGGAAACATGTTACGCCCAATAGCTCTAATTTCATTAGCTTTTATATTACAACACACACAGTTTATTTTGACTTTATTCATGTATTCAAACTATCAAGTTCATCAGTACATAACCTATAATAATATGATTAATGAAAAGGGTCATAACCTAAAGCTGCAATATGCAACTTAAGCTGGTGCTATTCTCTCTGTTCTGCCCACGTCTCTGGCTCCCTCCTCTGCTACGCTCTTCTACCACAGCTGTAGCGCACAGCTACAGGCTTCTGTTATCACATCTGTATTGGTGAAAATCTCTAACTGGTCAGAAGAGCAAGCCTCACTCAAAAACTTTCAGAAGTGAACATTCTGCCCGTCTGCGGGACTCACTTCACGGGACACATGCACAGCACTTCCACAATGAGATAAGTTTTAGGACATATTTTATTAAAGACTGTTTAAAAAACATTAGATGCTGTAGCTTTAAGTTGAAAGGTTTTGTAGTGTCTTTCAGCATATTGTTTTGGTTTCAGAGCCTACAGCTTTACAGCATGAGTATGCAGCTTTTTGAACTAAAAAAATGTCATTAAAACCACTATACTACTGAGACATGTATGGCACACAGACAGATTCACTGGCCAAACATACCGTATGGAGCATTTCAATGAGCATCTATGTTGAGATACCAGATGTTAAAGGAAACCAAAAACAGAGCTACTGTGTAGTATTAAGTCTGTATTCACTGGGTGGCCAGAATCATGACAATAAATGTTGATACTTTATTACATCAGCTGAATGTGTAAATAAGCAACTTGCTTACTTACAATAAAAAAAAAGTAAACATGTCAGTGTTGTGTTTAAGCTTGTTTCCGCTGTGCCCAGTTGGCCAAAAATTTTGTTGTTGCTGAGTTAATTTTCCAGTACAATCTCAGTTAAGCTCCTAAGTCTTCTAACGTATAATGTCTAAAATCAGTTGTTGCTTAAAAGCAGCATATCCTTCACTGTAACCTATGATTTGAAACATGTCATCTTCTTTGGGTTCCACTGTGTGAAAGGACAGCTTGGAAAAGAAAATGGTTTGGCTGAAATGACGCAAAGAAGCACTGTTGCTTAACATTTGTGACAGAAAAGATAATTAATATCGTATAGGACTAATGGCTAAACAGTGTGTACACTGATGGTCATAAGATGTAATGTAAAAGTAGCGAGGGGACAGAAGAGAAGAAAGCTCCATTGTTGCAAACACGGCACATTTTTTTAAAGGAGTAGGCACAACATTTCCTTTGCTGCTTAGTAGTCTTGATGAAAATGGGTGGTCAATTTTCTCACTACAAACCATCCAGAGATTCAGCCATAATGACAGTTTTTATATTTGCTGTTCTAAGCACTGAGCGCCTGTTATGATATTCCCAGGTAGAAAATCTTCAAGTCACACAGGACGTGTTTTGTCTGAGGTTTGCAGAGGCATCAGCCGATGTTTGTTTTGGATAATTAAGAAAAGAGCTGGATTGTTTGTGCAAGCAGACATAGCCACAATTAAAAAGACAAAGAACACCCAGCTTCTTCAACGGAAAATGCAAACAAATACAAATAAACCATAGGGCAAAGAGTAATCTGTAATAGCTACAAAACCCAAGCAAACATCAACTCTGTGATCTGCACTAACATGAGTAGTGATGTCAGTGTTGCCTTTCCTATGAACTAAAAGGTCCACTTCTGTAAATCTGTGTTTTTATTACTGTCCATCTGTAAATTAGCCTTCATGCCTCAGATACACTCACTTTATTACGCACACCTTTACAGTCCATTCCAATCTAATACAGCTCTGCCATGAATTCTATTTTAACAAGGTAAAAGTTTTGATAGTAATTCTACTATATGCTTGTTATTGAGGTCATAGTGGGTTTATCAAGAGGTGTTTCTAATGTTTTGGGCCCCTCATTTATGTAAATAGGGTGATAGATTGTACAGGTGAACCTAATAAAGTGGCCAGTGAGTGTACAGTTAGATGGCTTTTTAAATGACTGATGGTAACACATTGTGAATATCTAGTGTCTTTTTTGCCCAGTTTAACTGAAAGCCCAACTGTTGGCTTAATTGTACTGATTACTGTATTGTTACTCTAGACAGTGGGATATCTGCTGTATCTATTTGCATGTGTGAGTTTTAGCAACACGTTAATGTCAGCATCAGGGTTCACGGTTTATAAGAAGAATCAACGTATGTTGTTGGAATGACCATGACCAACAACTGAGACAGAGCTCTCTGACATTGAGCAGTGTTTCTCCCCAGAATACTTATATTATTTGATTTAACTGTGACTTGCAAAAACATCCAACCCAACCCTGTGCCAGATATTACCAACCCCCCAAACAAAACTGAACCTCTAACATGGCTCACAGTGGTGATGATGTTCTTCACCAGTTGGTCAGTTGCCTTTCTGTGCTTGCGTGGGTTTTTTCTGGGGACTCTGGTTTCCTCCCACAGTCCAATAACATGCAGTTAGGGTAATTGTTGACTCTCAACTGCTCATAGGTGTGAATGTGAGCACGAATGGTTGTCTGTCTAGCCTAGCGACTGGTGATCTGCTCTGCTGACTTGTGATCCTGAGGCTTCTGCCATCGATCTCAGTTTCACTTTGAAAGTGACGCATGCGGTGACCGACACTTTACAGTCGTTACCTTCACCATGCGTGTTTGCATATGTTCTTCCTCGTCACTGCAGACTACATTCTTCTGTTATTCCTCTTTTTCATGTTCACTGTAGTGCACACAATGATACCAAACACCACAGAGACTACTTTTGTTAATTTAAATAAGCGGAGTAACTGATTATAACACTGAGGACAGCTGTGATACACATTGAAGACAATAGTCTACTCGGAATAACACTTTCTTTCCACATTTTTATCACCGCTTCTAAGAGGTACCAGTAATTGTTATTAATAATTATGAAGAGTTAAAGAGGTATAAAGTTTACTGCTGTGCAAGTTGAGAAGTGAGAAATGAGAGAGAAAAAGTCAGAGGAAGGATGTCCTTCCTGGCTTTGTATCGTTTGGTCTGCTGACAGACAGGTTTTTAGGAGATGGGCCCCACAAAAAAAAAGATAATTGACTAGATGAGATAGTGTTTTCCCCTTTAGTCACCAACCAGTTTTAGGTGTCATCTTTTTCATAATCTTTATATTACCCATGTCAGACAACCAAAAGAAATGTACGTATCTGAAAACAAACAGTCGGTTGAATTTAAGCAGAGCCGTTTTGAATTTCAGCAGTTTTATTAATGTGTATGAAAGCAACAATAAAATACGCTGTGGGGATAGAAAATGCGTTAAAATGTGGAAATTAACCTATTCTCTTCAGTGACATGTCTCTGATCCAGATCACTGCTTGATAACGTTGGGTCAAAATTACAGTTCCCTGTACTTCTGAACTTGATTCATTGTCTGTTTAGGTCATTGGCGCACCCACGCAACCGCACACTTGAATACAGAAAGACACACTGGATGCTACTTACTCAAGGGAGCTCATGGAAGGGATTCTTGTAGGAAATTAAAAGCATTAGACACCCTTTTCAATAAATTGACTACATATACCACAAGTCAGCACAGACTGTAAGACAGTAGAGGATTTATTTTTATGATAGAATGCTGACAGAGACAATCAAATGGGAAGTTTCCTTCCCTTAGTTTATGACAGGAAGGCCATAATCCAAACATCAAGCATTTAGGGAGTGAATCCTTTACTTGGCTGCCATCACAGCTAGAACCTGAGATAACCACATTCTTCCAGTCCGTAATTGAGGTTGTTTTAGATTTTATCCTTTGTCCCTCTCTGTTTTTTTGGGGGGGGGGTTTAACTCTAAGCTGCCTTCACAGCACTTGACCTTTTCACTCCAAAAATACAACATGGAGCAGTAGCACAAGGGGAAGTGCAGGAAAGTTGCCATGTACTGTTGCACATGATAAAGATTCAATGGGATGAAATGTGTAAATTACAGTAAAACTGAGCAACACTCAACAAGTGTTTCCACACCAAACAACCCCCCTCCCAGAGAAAACAGGAAGTCTTTCTAGTCCAGAGAAACATTGGCCAAGCACCTTACCTACCCTCTGGTTTCCTGAGAGTGTTGGCAGGAAACTGTCGAACCTTATAAAACTGGTGACCTCAGCACATATTTGTGCCTCTCCAGCAGGCCATGACCACATAGCCCCTAGACTACCCCAGCTCTGCTTGCAGATAACGGGAAAAGAACACAGAGTAGCCCCCAGATTGACATCAGGGAAAAGTCCAACTGTGTTTATTTAAGTTAGCAGAAAATACTTGTCAGCTGAATATACTGGAGTTTAACTCACTCACCTCCAAACCTCTGTGTCCATGAATAATGACTGAACAAATCATGAATTAGATTAGCTTATTTGATCATAATCCTAACAATTCCTGTCTATTTTTAAATTCAGCACCACTTTCATCTCTCTACATTGTACACACTATTCAATTTTCTCTTTTTGGTGACTTATACACACTGCACTCTGTCTATTTGAGGACTAAAGCAATGCAGACTCAGCAAAAGACTCCCAGACCACATGACGGATAATTAGGTGCAACAGTTTAAAACTTCCTGTACATTGTGCAAGGCTTGTTTTCATATATTTACCAAACAAAATAGTATTTTCTATTCTAGAAAACAGTGTTAATGTAAGTGTATGCAGTGTATACGGTTAATATCGACTCTATATTGGTATAATCCTTCACCCTAGAGACACGAGCAGTGAAGAAATGTAAGACATGGACAAACTACTACTGTTCCAATGTTGCCATCTTGTGGACAAACAGTCACACTTCAGGACACTCTCCACAAACCTATCAGCAAAAATCCTGTTGACAGTTTTCCAAACATACAGCTCTGGAAACAATTAAGAGACCAGTGCAAAATTATCAGTTTCCCTGATTTTGCTATTTAAAGGTATATGTTTGAGTAAAATTAACTTTCTATAAACTACTGACAACATAACTCCCAAATTCCAAATACAAATACTGTCATTTAGAGAATTTATTTGCAGAAAATAAAAAATGGTCAAAATACCAGAAAGGGTCCAGTGTTTTCAGACCTCAAATAATGCAAAAAAAAAACCCCAAAACAAAACAAGTTCATATTTATTTGCAGACAACACATGACTAATGTTTTAACTTAGGAAGTGTTCAGAAATCAACATTTGGTGGAATAACCCTGATTTGCAAACACAGCTTTCATGCAGTGGTCTCTTAATTTTTTCCAGAGCTGTATTTGTGCGCAGACACTGGTTTGTTGCTTCGTCAAATTTTGATTTACTTGGCACTAAGTTTCCCAATCTCAGGGGCGAATGGACAACAGTCAGAAACTGCCTTTAAATATTTGCGTTGGGATTGCATAATCCTGGAAACACATATATTACTAGTCTCGAATTAATGGAAGCAATCTTAAAATAAAGATTAAAACATAATACATCACCTTTCTCGTCATGTATAAACAGTGCTCTAAATAAAAGGGAACACTTTACATGGCAGTATTTTGATACCAGTACACTACAGTTTTTGGCAGCTTTGCGTGCCAGGTGTCTCCTTTAACCCACTGCATGCAATGATAGTTTGCAGCTTTCGATAACTCTTCATCGAAGAATGAAAATTCATTCAACTAGATGTAATACCAAATAAGAAACTTAAAGATCACATACTGCAGTCGTTTCTAATTATTTGTACTATGACATAAGAATTTGACCAAGACCAAGTTTAAGATCTGACACTTAGGTGCTGGTAACTGGTAAACATACATTTCTTTTTATCACAGTCAACTTAAAATACATTAGCATTCATACTTGTTCCTGTTATTTAAACTGTAATTTAAACTCACTGTCTATGTTTTGTTAGTACTCAGTACTGCACTAAGAAATTATTCATCACTTTTATTTATTATTACGCTTGAGAAGAAACTTCAACCACATAGTGATAAACAAAACATACTGACTGAATGAGTGTCTTCTTTCAAACAAACATTGCATACTCTTGTTGAGGACTTTCTGAGCACTGAATCAATACCACTGAGTCGATGACAACACAGTAATTTTGCAGTTCGAAAATCATTGACAGGGAGGTAGCTTAAAAGACTAGATAGGGACAGACACACACACCATTTGTCTTGTCAAAGATTCATCATGAGAACTGAGGTCGTTCTCCAGCTGGGCTTCTGTGGTCTGTGTCTAACTCTGGCACTTCTTGGCGAAGGAATGTACGTATATTTCCTATTCAATTTAAATTGTGTTATTTTCTATTATTTTAGTATATTATGATTCATTCATTGCATTTAATATGTGTATTTCAGGGCAGTGGAACTTCCCGATCCACCACCAGTCAATTGTGCATGGAGACAATGGTCAGCATGGAGTTCTTGTAATCCTTGCACAAAATCCAGAGTGAGTCCATTAAAGTCGACACCAGTGGCTACAAAACTGAATTCTACATTTAAATTGTAGCTCATTATTTCAAATACATAAGAAAGCTAAAGACAAAACAAGAAAACATTATATTTTCCTTGTGCATTTGAGGTTATCCAAACATACTACTACATAATACTATATCTTTTAAGTTTTTTGTTGCTAAATGCTTTTATGGGCTAACTAGGTTTACACCTTCTGTAACCCAACTTATCTTCTCAACTTCACTGTTCCTGTAGTTATTGCTTTCTTCCTTTGTATGGCAGTATAAATGCTTAGTGAAGTAGCCCATGTCATTTGTGATCCCCAGAGACGTTCTCGAAGCGTAGAAGTGTTTGGTCAGTTTGGAGGCGAATCTTGCCAGGAATCACTTGGGGACAGGGAGTTCTGTAGAACAGATGCTGTGTGTGATCTGCCACCACTCCCTGAGTGCTCAGACTCAGAGTTCCAGTGTGAATCAGGTGATTCAGCTTCTTTTAAGACAACCAGAGTATCTCTGTTTATTCATTTAGGCTCCATAAGTTTAACTTTAATATTCGCATCGCACAGGTTCTTGCATCAAAAAAAGATTAATGTGCAATGGGGATTATGACTGTGAAGATGGGTCAGATGAGAACTGTGATCCAGTGCGTAAGCCCTGTGGTTCAACAGCCCTGGATACCAATGAGCAGAGCAGAACAGCAGGATATGGGTAAGAATGTTTCAACAGAGAGCAAATTTAGATGGAATCAAACAGTCAGTATATAGTAAAATGAAGGTAAAATAGAAGCTTTTCGTGTTGCAGTTGCATCAGCACAGCACATTGTCCAGCTCGTTGTGACTGTTAGCAGCAAAGCAGCTTCAGAAATGATTCTGAAATGATACTGTTTCCAACAATATTTCAGTCAATATTTAAAACAATACAATTTATACTTGTAATTTGTAACATTTGTAGTTTTGGGAAATATGCTTGGTTTTTACCCTGTTTTCAGTCTTTATGCTAAAATAAGCTAACAATCTCATTGCTCTAGCTTCATATTAAACAGATTCATAAGTGAGAGAGAGTCAGATCAGTCAGTATTAAACCACTGAGCACATTTCCCAAAACACCAAATGATTCCTTTAAGTACAAGTAATAGAACGTGCACCTGAGCAGCAGCCTTGTCAGAAACCCTTCATATTGTAGATAGTCTGAAAGTGCCCACTGTATCTTTGCACCAGAATCAACATCTTAGGTGCAGATCCTCGAATGAATCCCTTCAACAATGATTACTTCAATGGAAGATGTGATCGAGTGAGAAATCCAAACACTGGGAGGCTTGACAGGCTTCCCTGGAATGTTGGTGTGCTCAGCTATCAGGTTAGTCAGAACCATTTTATCCTGAAGATACATTTATTATGTGTATGTAAATAATAATAATGATTCTGAAAATCCTGTCTTCCCTTAACACTTTGACTCCCTGTCTTTCCAGACTCTGGTGGAGGAAACTTTTTCTAGAGAAATCTATGAGAGTACACACACCCTTCTGAGGGAAATGCTTAAAGAGTTTAACTTTAAACTTGACGCTGGACTTTCCTTCAAATTTAAACCGAGTGAGGAGTCCTTGTCAAATGATACTGTAAAAGAGGGTGCAGAGCTTGGATACGAGAGGAAATCAATGATTAAGGAGGTCTCAGAGTTTACCACTATTAAGGTGAATGTTAGCCATTGACAAGAACTTCACATTGTAGGAAGCACATTGACTAAACAAAAAAAAAAAAGACCAAAATTGTGTTGCCAAGAATATTTTGAATTTGCATTTGTATTTGCTGAAAGTTCTATCCTGTACACTTAGAACAAAAGCTTTATGCGGGTGAAGGGCAGAGTACAGCTGAGTACCTACAGGATGCGCTCCCGTGAGCTAAAAGTGGCAGATGAATTCCTGGAGCATGTCAAGTCTTTGCCTTTGCAGTATGAGAAGGGTATTTATTTTGCCTTCTTGGAGGACTATGGAACCCACTACACCAAAAATGGAAAGTCTGGTGGTGAATATGACTTGATCTATGTTCTCAACCAAGACACCATCAAAGCAAAAAGTAGGTCCCCGGCAAGTGTCTGATTTTCAGACTAATTGTTTTGATTTTCAAAACTTTCAGAAAACTTTGTGTTATGAGACCACTCTCTTTCATTGTCTTATCTTCGTTGTTCTTGCAGATCTGACAGAGAGATCGATTCAAAATTGCTTGAAATTAGGCATCACAGCAGACTTTAGTTCTAATACTGTTACAGCAAAAATAGGATTGGATGGATGTCATCATGTAAACCCAAAACAAGAAGGTCAGTTTTCCCTGTTTTCAGTCTGATCACACTAATGTGAAAAGTACATTTTTGAAGTACAGCTTTGGATCTTTCAGGTCTATCTAATTACAATATTCACAATCCAGACGACCAGTGTTGGGGACCACTGCTCTAAAACACAACTTCTATTTGGTCATGAGGACAAGTACTTTTATGAATATGAATAAAGTTTACATTCATGTCAGTAACAGTTAGTCTGCTTTTGCTACACAGCTTCAGTTGATGGAAAAGCACTGGTGGACAAGGTGATGACATCAGTCAGAGGAGGTACTCTAGAAAGTGCAGTTGCTATGAGGGCTAAATTAAATAAGGAAGGGGTGATGGACATTGCTACGTATCAGAACTGGGCACGAACCATCACTGATGCCCCTGGATTACTTAATAGTGAGGTAAGAATGACAGTCCATCAACAACTCTTAGATTTACAGAAATGAATGGTGTACAGGGGGGTGAATTCTAAACAATTTGGGGATCCTTCTGTTAGTGGCATTTGATTTTTAGTAAAGTTTCAACAACTATCTCATCAACAATTGAGGAATTACCATCTAATTACTGAGGCACAGTCATGTCCACTTAAGGATGATTGCTAATAACTTTGGAACTTCAGAATTTTAATTTGTCCTATACTTTTATGAGAAAATATTTGCTTGTACTTAAACAATTAAGTACAGCCTTACAGTGCTGTTAACATGGCTTTAGAAAATGGTTATAAGACATAAAGAACG